>CANUEY010089743.1:0-17167 GCA_948099555.1 Croton setiger
TATATATATATATATTATTATTATTATTATTATTATTATTATTATTATTATTATTATTATTATTATTATTATTATTATTATTATTATTATTATTATTATTATTATTATTATCTCCTTATAAAATTAGACAATATTTTTTTACTACACATAAAGAATGAGACAATACTATATATATGCCTAAAATTGCAAACCGAATTCAAAACAATTCTTTGATGGCTTTTATCTTGATATTGAGCAAATTGAGTTACTGAATTAATATAAATTCTGATTTTAATTATTTTTTTAGTTTTTAAAATACGTTTGACCAAGACTGTGGTCAATTCGTTGGTCTAACATTAAGACATTAATTTATTATGTTGCTCTGGGACACAGCTACATAGCTTTTTTTTTTTCTGGTAAAACAGAGAAAAATATATGAAGAATTACTTATGGTAGCTTTTTGGGCAAACTTAAAGAGCATAAAGATATAAGTAAAGTTATGAGATTCTTGATTAGTGATGGAAGAAAGTGGATCAATGGACAATTATTAGAGTAATAGTGTATTTATTATCTAAACAATACTAGCGTAAATAAATTTAAACCGATAAATCAAACTGAACTGAAATTGTAGTTAACCAATTGATTGGTTTAATTCTTAATTAATCAAATTAACTATATCATCAATAACGAGAATATAAAATGAATTAGCGTGTGAAATGCACGCTAAAAAAACTAAATTCACCAAAAATATGAATATTAAAATAAATAATCCTCAATATTTATCAATCTTTTAAATTAGTTTTTTTCATCCATAATATAATTAATGATACTCAAATAAAATTTATTATATTTATATAAATGTTATTATTATCAATATATAATTAATTAAATTAACAAAAATATCAATGATACAGTTGCACGCTAAAAAAATTTAGTCTCTAATAAAAACACACTAATAATTACATCAAACCAAATTGATCAATTAGACCTTATTATTTCTTGAAACAACTTATATTGTGGTTGATTTGCGGGTACTTAATCCATTGACACGCTATCAATTATTATTCTGTTGCTTCCATCTCCATTACCAAGCCTCGCCGGAATTCCACGTAAGGATAAGCCACTGGGAAGTCATCTGCTCTTATCTTCCACCTATTGTTTAAAAAAAAAAAAAAGTATAAGTTTCTTTTAAATATAATATAATAAAGAGTTATGGGATTCGTCAAGGCAAGAATTTTCCTTTTTCTTTTTTTTTAATCATGTTTAGTTAGATGCCAGGTTTGACTTATAGTCTCCGACATTATGTAATAGCCCATTACAATCATGCAATTAAGTATAATTAGCAACACCAATAATCAAGTATTATAAAATAAAAGATTACAATTATTTAGGTTCCTAAGTGGGGTGCAGTATCTGTTAAGTGGGATGCAGTATGTTTAATATCTTAATCCAACAATTAAACAATATTATGATGTTAAAGGGGGACTAGGTGCTGAAAATTTTACCTATAATTAAGGACAAGATGATGAAGGAAAAATGCTATCTCCACTTTAGCTAATTCAGCGCCTGGACATAGCCGAAGCCCACCACCAAATGGCATTACTTTTTTGCTTGTCGTTTTATCCTGTATTTTGGACACGAACCTAATAGTAAACTGAAGCAAATAATATTCCACTTAGGAGCTATAAACCGACCAGCTTAATAGTCTTAGTATTCTCATTTGGCTCCAAGTGAGCAAACTGATAAAAGAGAATAATTGAGGGATTGTTGGGAAATTAACCCAATTTTTATTTTTATTTTAAAGCAATGTCTAATTTTTTATTTTATTTTGAAAAATGCACCCATTATAAAAATAATATCAAAAAAGTACATTTAGTTAATGTTGTTGTATAAGTATAAAAAATATAGAACTGTTATTGTACTGTTTTTATTTTACTATTGTATAAATATTATTCAACTACAGTTGTTATACAATTATTGTACAGATTTTGTATTAAAATTGTTTCATTTTTCTTTTTTTCACAAAAAATCTTAAAATACTAGTAAAATTTAGTAACTTTATTTTTTTTTCTGTGAATTTATTTTTTAAAATTAAAATAAAAAGTGAGTTTATTTTTTATATATGCCACAATAATTAAATGGTTTGTAAGAACGTTATTATATTTCTTAAAAAAAATTCTTAAACTGTATATCTTATAAAATAAATTATTATGTATCAACAAGTGTTTGTAACGTTAGATAGTGTTTTAAATGTAATTTAAACATATTTGTATATAACACATCATCTAACCACCAAAAATGTGTTGTTATATTTAAATATTCTTATATTAGCTTATCTCAAAATTAAAGGTACTATTTAGTTTATGGAATTTAACTTTTCAAAGGAAAATTGTTTTTTTTTTTTTTTTTTGGAAAATGAATTTTCTAGAGAAAATGATTGAGGAAATTTAAATCTGCATTTGAATAATCGAGTACGATTGAACTAAAGAAAAGTTAAAAAATAATAATGAAGTATATTAATATATTAATTTATAACTAAATTAGTAAAGATAACGGGATATTAGTTTTATTTTACTAATCAGTATTTATTTTTTTTCTTAAAAACTAAACTTTCCTTTGAGTGCAGAAAGTATTTGAGAAAGTAAAAGTCGGGCCATATATTCAAAAAAGATACTTTTACAGAAAGTTAACCTAACGAAACAATAAATTTCAACTTTTCTAATTAAAATTTTTTTCATATTATGTTATCGGTCCTTCCATTTTAAAAATCTATTTTGAAGTCTTTCAATTTACATATATTTATCTGTTAGATTTTTTGTCTAATTTTAATCTATTTAACCGTTAAATATGATTAAAAATAATTATACCCTTGTACTATATTTATTTTAGATTCTTAATGTTTAAAATAATATATTATCGGGTCTTTATTAATTTGTTATGTATATTTACGTCTAATATTTTTTGAAACAGGTTTAATTTTAATAATAATAATAATAATAATAATAATAATAATAATAATATAAGAAAAATAAAAAAAATAACTTCCTTCTTTTATATAGGCGAGGAGGGGAGTCGACTGCTGATCTTGGTTCGCGAGTCAAACAAGTGGAGGAGGAGGGACGACGATTTGTCTTCTTAGGCAATGGAAGAAAAAGAAATGAAAAAAAGAAAAGACAAGAATGGAAGGAGAGAAGATGGATTGCTGGTGGCGGCCGCATTGGTTGGATTAGGAAGGAGAGAATATATATATATATTTTTTTAAATCAGATTTAATTAGATGATGGATGGATGGGAATAGAGTAGGTGATTTATGGAATGCATGCTTTTAGCATTGTCTCTGCCAAAATTTAATTAAATATAACAAAAGTAAATATTATCTTTTAATTATTTATCTTAAATTACAATTTAGCTTAACATGGAATTTAATTAAATAGTAGTGGAGGATATTTTTATCATATTTTAAAATTATAAACAAAAATGTTATTTTTTCATTTAACTTACGCGTGATTTGTAGCACATGTAGGAAAGTTCTATGGAATAAACATTCAAATTATGAAATAATTTTAAATAATTTTTCAAAATGAAAACATCTGATAGCAAAAATTTAAATCAAAATAATGATTAGAATGCATGGAATAATGAATTCATACAAATAGTCAATATATATGAATGTGGAGTTATGTAGGTATACTTACCTTCCATCTCCATGGATTGAAATCAAAAGGATTTTGGTGAAGAGATGAGTCAAAATGTGTTGCTGTAAGCACAGGTAATACTTTCCATCCCGAAGGAATTACATATTCTGCAACAATAAGTATCACATATTTAAATTACATATGTTCGGCAAAAAACAAAATTATGATTTAAAAATATCCACATAATTTATATTACACTTTCATATTAGATTTAGATTGTAAACTTTCTAAATTTTAAGGTTATCTATCTAAAATGTTCTTTCTAAAATTTTTAAATTATATTTTATAAAAAATAATTAACTAAATTATCTTTGTAATTTTAAATTTAATTGATTAAATTCAAATGTCATTCTCAAAAAACTAAAATTAATATTTATTAAGTCAGATTAAATAATACATGCTATTTGGTGTCAATTATATTTTTAGCACAACCGTTAGTGGATTCCTCTATATTAAAAAAAATAATACATGTTATATTATAATAATTACAATGATACTATTTAAATTTTTTTTGAATTTATAACAACCTGATTATGTTTTTTAAAAATATTTTTTCAATTATATAGTTGATGGTTTGAATAAATTATTTATTTTTATAATTCAAATAAAGTAGAACTTAAAAATATATTCAAAATTTCCAATAAATTAAATAATGTTACTATTAAAAATAATAAAATTATATGATTTATATTTTAGCAATGAAACACGCTTCTAAAAAATTAGTGATAGAATAATATTTATTCAATTAACAACTATAAGTATAAATATAAAATATTATTACTACAAATAATTATAAGAATGTAATATGTTCTCTATAAATTTGTTAAATATAGTTTATTATTTTTAAATTTATTTTAATGAATGCAACAATCTCAAAAATTGTCATATTCGTACGCAAATCATATATATAATTTATAAAAAATAATTGAAATATTATACATCAAATTAAAAATTAAAATAATATAAAAAATTAATAATATAGTAAGTATATATAAAAAAGTATGCACGTGCATTAAAAAAATAAGTGTGAACATAAAACGTTAACATTCTTTTTTCTTTTCTTTTCAAACCATTCAGATGTAAATTAAAATGTCATTTTATATTTTACTAGATATAATGATGAAGTACAGTATAAAGTGTTTATATATTTTATCAAATTTCTTAATATTTTTTTATGTAACAAATTTTAAATATTTAGAAAAATTTATTCATCCCAACCTTGCACTTATTAATATTTAATACCCTATAAATTATTGTATCAATGAGAAATAATTACACAATTGCAAATGAATAATTTAAACTAACCTTTGTATTTGACATCTTTGAGAGCTTTGCGATGAACAAACTTAACAACGTTTCCACATCTCATAGCTTCATGTATGACCTGCTAGTATCAATACTTCTCATGTAAGTTCATGCTATATATACATTAATGATTTTGTCAAGACTGCATCATGGTGAAGGTTGTAATGGTTGAATAACGACAAATAAAAAAAAATAAAGTTAGCCCAAAATGATTTTAAAAAATATCAATAAAATCTTCTCATTTATGATTTGACTAAAAAAACAAAATTTTAATCAATCCAGATATAAGTAACACATTATGGTTAACATTTGCATTTATATGTATCGTGTTATATTGATTTGATTTCGTGAAATTTTTTTTTTCTTCCCATAATCTTTTGTAATATGGATTAAAAATACAGTTTTTGCAAGCTTAAATTTTTTGGGTCTGAGTTTAAAATGTTAATTTTTTCATCTTACTTAATTTCAATTCTCTTTCAATTTTCTTCCAAACCATATATTTAACTATTCCAAACCATATATTTAACTATGTTGGCTACGTTTAACTTCCCTTCCACCTTACCCCTAACAAAATAATGCCTTAAAACCAACTATATCAAAGGTATCAGCATCCATTTGGTGCATAGGGGATGCTACTCCTAATCTTTTATATTGAAAAAACAAAACTAAATATTCTTTTTATATTCCTTATCTGGAGGAAAATAATAATTGACTCTGTTATTTTGGTTATATATAGACAAACTTTACTGTTTTTTCAAGTTCAATTTAATTTAACTAACTTTATTATTATTATTATTAATTTTTTTTTTTGGAGAGAATGATGGTACCTATAGAAGGAGAGTATTGAATTCGGAAAAACAAGTAAATGTTGTTAATAAAATGAAAAAATAAAAATTTACATTTTGGGTGAACTCCATTTTCTGATAATCTTTCCAGTCCAAAGGTTGGCCATCCTCTTTAATTTTTCTTATTGTCTCATGTTCATTCTGCATCAATGAGAAAGAATAAGGACATGTGTCAAGACATAAATATTTTGGCACATAAAAGAAAATGTTAAATGTTGATTGTGACAAATTAATTAATAAAAGAAGTGGAAAGACCTTCAAAGATTGAAAAGCTGCTGGAGAATGTCCAACAAAGTAAACAATTAAAGAAATGAGTGTGGAGGTTGTCTCGTAGCCTCCAAGCAATATGTCCAAAACAATGCTTACAGTCTCTTCATCCAATAATTTTCCTTTTGATAAAATTACATCCAAGAAGTCTCCTTTTCCATTCTTCTCTTCCTGAATTTCCCTTTCTTTTATAATCTCTCTTACAGTTGATGAAAGTCTTGTTCTTGCCTAAAATGAAATATGAATTATTCATTAATCATGACAACAAAATTTTTAAACTCAGGGACGGAGCCACTCTTGGGCCAACCGGGCACCCCAAAGAAATTACACTCGTTATGATGCTATAAATTAATACCTTCACAGCTTTTGTATAAGGAGATCCAGGAAAGTCTAATGGCAAAGAAATGAAACCTTTCATGTATGTTTGAAAATCTTGTAATATTTTCAAGGCTAATGGCTCTTCTGGTTCAATACTCAATACACTTTTCACCATCAGCTTCAGTGTAAACTGTGTTTGGTTCATGTTCATAACAAATTTAGCAAATAATAATAATTAATTGATAAGACAACACAATTAATTAATTATTATAATAATACCTTTCTAATTTCCTGGTGGAAGGATATTTCTTTATATTCTTTCCATGACTCCATCGTTGAGATCGCAAGATTTTCTACGCAATGTAGAAATCTAGGAGTTGACTTAGACATACATGAGAAGCTAACCACCACATTTCTTAGCTTTTTATGGAGGTCACCGGAGACTACTAGCAGCGAAAATCTTCCGAGAATGCCATGCATGGCGGTAGGATAGCTGGCTTGGAATAGATTCTCTTCATTTTGAAGGATAAACAAGTTGAGTTCAGGGTCACAGGAAACAATGCAAGGAGAACCGAATAGATGGGATTTGAAAACTTTGCCGTACCTGCACATATAAAATACACACATACTAATTATAATAATATTCATGAAACTTACCATTATCAATGGACGAGTTCAAAACTTGTGAATGTATCTGCGTTAAGACTAGGTGAAGACAAATTTAAAAAAAAAAAAAAGAAAAAGAAAAACTAGGTCTAGATAATTTTGCTACCCTTAGTTCTTTTATCGAGTTTTAGTCAAGAATAATTAGCTCCCACCATGATTTGGTAACCCAAAACTGGATGGTTAAATCAAATGAAAGAAAAACTATGCATATAATAGAATTGAATTACCTAGAGCAATGTTGCTGAAGGAAGATGCCCATGGAATTGGATCTATGAGGCTTGAGAAAGGCAAGAGTCTCCCCACAAAAGGGCCATCCCATCCTTCCATTAGGTAAATTTGTAGGGTAGTTTCTTGTGAAAAAATGTGCAACTATTACAAAGGGCAAACCTAGTACTAATACAAACACCAGAATCTGAAACATAGCTATAGAATAATAGAATATAGAAGTAGCTTTCTATAAGGAACTGAACAAGTTGTTTGGCCTCCACTGCCCTTCCATGTTTATATTCCAAACACCAAATCTTCTTTTAAGGCACTTAATTAATTAATTTGCCTATTTTATCCCTTTCCTTGCCTTTTTGTCTGATCTTTCTAGAATAGTAATATTACTGTTTGGTTTCTTTCTTTTGATGATTATTCTCTAAAGACTGCAATAGAAAAAGCAACTTTACTTTTCTTTCCACCTCTCATTTTACTGTTCAGGCCCTTCATTTTTTTATTCTTTTGTTGAGAGAACAACATATAATTCTTGCAGTCACCCTTCTTAAAATGGCTATATAATCCTTTTTTTTTTTGTTAACTTCTTTATGAGTAAGGATTATGCAGTTACAACCTTTGAAGGCAAGATGGCAAAAGTCAATTAATAGATTGGCACGATAGTTTTCTTGTTTTTTTTCGGAGAAAAAAAAAAGAGATTGAAGTGGTAATTAACTCCTCACAAATTGGGCCTTTTTTTTATTATTATCGTGTAACTTTTTTTATCTTTTAATGTTTTACAAAATAATTTTTATTTTTTTTTATTTTTTAAACAAGCTTATAATAACATCAAATTATCTTTCATAATTTAGCTTTTATTTTTGTTTATTCATATTTCTAGAAAGGTATTAGTCCGGGAACCAATATACTTTGTTTATTATGTTTCTACATTTGCCTAAAAGATATATGAACTTGATCTTACCTTTGCCACAATAAAGTTATAGAATTTCACTAAAAAATGGCCTAATGCATTTTATATAAAATTCTACCAGAAGTAAATATGAGATTAATATAAAAAACAAAATCCGTTCAAAACAAACATAATTTATGGTTTCCTAACAATTTTTTATTTAAAAATAGATTTAATAAAAGAAATTAAAACCGTTGAATAGTTAAAAAATAAAATAAAAAAGTTAGAGACTTCCCTGGCTTAAGTAATGTTGGCTCAAGAGTTCAATATCTTGTTTTGACAATCTACAAAACTATGAGTGTTTATAAAACTGTTTCCATATATTTGTAAAATCTAACTTTATAAGTCTGAACAAAAAATATGAATATCTGATGTTTCTCTTAATCTAATTTAGGTTAAGAGAAAAATATAAGTTCGGAAATTTTTCCTGAACTTAATTGGTATTTTTCTCTTATTTTACTTAATATATTGTGTAATTTTAAGTAGTGAGTTTTTGGAATAACTCTCAAGGTATAGTTTTGCAAACAGCCTTTTGACTAAAAATTTTTGTGTTAGTTTTCTGATTTTTGTAAAACAAAAGAAATGATTTTCTAAAATCCATAATTTCAGATGGAATTGGTTAACTATGTTAGAGTTTATTTCTTGTAAGTGGTTTTTTCTTTAACCTTGAATAGATATTAGAGTAGTGTAAATCTCAGATGTGTATATTTAGGGAGTGGATATAGGCTTAGTTTAGCCGAACCACTTTAGATCCTGCCTCTATATTATTTTTTTCATTGTTTAAGGTTGCTTGCCAATTTATGCTTTCTGAACTAAACTTAAATTTCTCAATGAATTTATTCTAAAATTTCACAAACATTGAAGTTGATTATTCTGAACGTTTTACTTGTCTTTATTTTCAAGTTTTGACTTGTTCTTTAAACGTTGAAAAAAATCTACTTGAACACAATTTTCTAATCAAATGAATTTTGAACTCTAACAAAATTTTCAGAATAATTTACTTTAGAAGTTTTACTTAGAAAAAGATTTTGAACGTCAAAATTTTTTGAAAAATCAATTCACCGCCTTCTTGGATTAGTACCATATTCGAGACTACAAGTAAGGTCATGAGTTCAAACATACTCATGTACGTAGCTATTTAAAACATGAGGCCAAAACTTTGCCTCTTAGAAAGGGATTTACCTGGTTTAAACAAGAATTAGTCTGAACGTGGCTATGGCTTAAAGGTGCCATCTTTAGTTGATACCTGTACAAGATAATTCGTGATTAATAAAAATATTAAAAAGGTAAAATGTTCAAAATTTAGCTACTGTTAAGACCAAACTGTACATGTGATGTGGGTGTCATTTTATCTAATTTTTGGTATGATAAGGATGTTGACGTTGTGAATATTTTATGTGTTTTATTGTGATTTTTTAGTTTGTTTTTATGTTTATTATGTTTTAGTTAATTTTTTATAATTTTTTATAGATTTTTTTTTAAATATAACTTGGAAACAATTTTTAAAAAAATTGGAGAATAAATATGAAGTCTAAAAAGTTTCATAAGGTAACTGTGGAAAACATATCAAGCTGTGAAAGTGAATTTTGCTTGTGTGATGTGATCATAATCGTCCACAATCTGATGTGAATCTACTAAAAAATTATGAAAAATGCTTAGAAACTGTGGATTTATACGGAGACACTTAAAAAAAAATTTGAACTTAATACAAATTTTTAACTTGTAGGCTATTTTTTCTTACTCAAGAAAGTTGAACTTTGAAAGCAATATATAAAATATCTTACGATTATTTTAAATAGACATATATCATAGTTTTACTAGTTTTAGCATAATTTTGGAGGTTAGGTCTAAGGAAAAATTTTGTACTTCATTATGATCTTATTTTCCTCCTCTTTTTGTTCTTTTTAACCTAGCATGGAGTGAGTTTTGTAATATTCCTAACCAAACCAAGCATCATATATAATGTCATTATAGGCATAAAGTGCATTTTTATGTTACTTGTTGCATAAAGTATGTGAATATTATAAGTGATTAAGCTAAAATATGTGAACAAATTAAGTCTTTAAGACTTGTTTACAGTCGGTTGACATAAACGAGGGCACGTATAGAGTTTTTCTTGTCGCGACCGATAAAACATCGGTAGTGCGAATAATTTTAAAAAAATTGTTTTGAAATTAATGTTTTGGAAATAAATGTAATGGAAGTATATACTTGTTTTGGAAATTGTATTTTTACGACGACGTCGTAAATTTCGGTTCCACCGGCTTAGTTGAGGTACCGGGCGCCGACCGAGCCGCGAATATTTTCAGACCTGATTTTACTAAAATTTTTAATAATGTTAATAATAATAATGATAATGATAAAAATAAAATAAATAGGTATATGTAAGTGGTAGAAAGGGCAGAAACATATGAAGGATAAAAAGGAAGACGAAAGAAATGAGTTTAAGATAAAATGTAAGTTTAAAGTTAAAATCAAGTAGGAGATGTAAAGTATAGTATTGGAACTTGAAATAGGAACCTGGAGCTTCTGAATGAAGGCTGAGGAGGTAGAAAAGGAGAGGGAACTTAAGGCAACGAAGAGAAAACAGAAATAGAGAAAGAAAGGAGAAAAGAAAGAAAGAAAATAGAAGAGAGAAGAGAAAAGAAGAGACAAGAAACCCATTCTAGAGCTTCCATAGTGTGTAAGGTAGGTTAAGAACAGAATAGAAGGAAGATAGAGTTAGAAACAAAGAAAATCAGTGAGAAACTAGAAAACAGGGCAGAGAGAGAGAGAAGGAAGAAAAAGAGAGAAAAGAAAGGAAAACCCACGTGCATCAGGTACCTAGAATTATTGGGATAGCTTGGTAGAGTTTGTGGGAAGGATTTGGCGGCGAGAAACGGCCGGAAAACTGCCAGAAATTGTAAGAAATCTGGCTAGAAAACCAAAACAGAAAACAAAGTAGTCGTAGGCCTAAGGAAGAAGAAAGATCAAAACGGTAGCATAGGCTGCGTTTTGATAAATTTTTCCTCCTAAATACCTGAACTTCGTAAAATTACATTTTTATCCCTAAAGTTTATAATTTAGTGCAATTTAGTCCTTCCAGCAAAGTTTTAATTGTTTTCAATTTAGTCCTTTCAGATTTAAGTTCTAGCCTCATTTTGGTCTCTGAAGTTCTGGAGCATTTTCATTTAAGCCCTTCAGAATTTTTAATTGTTTTCAATTTGGTCCTTTTACCCAAATTAATTTCAAAATATTATAATTTGTAGTTGTTGTCGGACTTCAATTAAGTCCCTGGAAACTTTAAAACTTATTCAATTGAGTCTTTTTTGATTTAAATTGAATTTATTTTTATAGATTGGACTAATTGGTTAATAAATCAAGTTAAACGGTTATAAATATTGCTAAATATAAGTAGTATATAATAAATTAAGTTTGTAAATTAATTTAAATGATATTTTTAATTATTTTTAATATAGGAAACATATGTTATAAATAAAATTCATATCAAATAGGATTGTTTTATAAATAGAATTAATCTAATAAAAGAGAATAAATATTTTATCATGTATCATGTCATATTGTGAACCCTTACCTCCCTTCAAGCCCCGGGTCTCTGCGCGAGAAAATGATGCGGGGGGTGTTCACTCGCAACGTGTGTTGTTTAGAGTTGCCACTTAATTTATTTTTTACTAGGTGAAAATTAAGGGAGAACCCCATGTGACTCTGTTTTGACAATTAACCTATTTCTAGATTAATTGGTCAAATGAATGATAGACATCAGCTTACGAACCCGAGGAGGATTCAGAGACTATGTCATGCATATTTGACTAACCCAGTATTATGTATGTAATGTAGGATGTAAACAAAGAGTTTAAGAATGATTTTACTTGTTACTCAGGGTTAGATCCCAAGTATGCCTACATACTCTAGTTTGTATGAGAGATCAATGTCAATGTAGTTTGAGAAAGTCTATTTAAAGGCGTGTAGAAGGGATGCATGCATGTATGTGTGTGTGTGTGTGTCTCAAAAGGATTAACAGGTCTTAGGGCGAAAAATATGATTTAGGCACTTGGGTGTCCAAAAAATTAGTTTATTTAGATCTAGGGACCAAAAGGATATTTTGTTAGCGTTGGGGCCAAAAAAGTGGTTTGTGCGGTCTAGGGACTAAAAGTGTAATTTTATGACACTGGAGCCAAAAGTGTGATTTGTGCGGTCTAGGGACCAAAAATGAGATTTATGTAGTTTAGGGACCAAAAATGAGATTTTTTAGGCCTTAAGGCCAAGATCCTAGCTATCTTAATTATTGAGCATTTGTTCCAAGTTAAACTTAATTGTTTTCACCACTTTAAGTAAGTTTAATTTAATTTTCATTCACCATATTCATATTTCTCAAACAATAATGATAATTTTATATTTATTAGCTCCTTGATAAGTTTCTATGTGAACTATATTTTGACGTGGAACCCTATGTCAATAAAGGCTTCAAACTCACACGCACACTTTGATTAAGAATTCTGAAAACGAAATCAATCCACCCTCTATAACACTCGTTGCTTATGAAAGTAAAAAAGCTAATAACAAAAGGATTTTGTAAGGTAGAAATCAAATTAACGCCACAAACAAAGTTTGATAAGTAAATCTGAATTCTTGATGCAATCCAAGAATTAGAGTTTCTCTCCCTAAAACTAGAATCACATGAAATATTCTTGAAAAGAATATGTATTTCAAAATTTTATGAATAGTTGATTAACCTCTTACAAGCATATGTTGCCTCTTTTTATAGTGAAAAACATAAATCCTAATGAAATAAGAAAATCTAATTAGAATCTAAAACAAATCCAAATTCTAACGAGAAAACAAATCTTATCCTAACTAGATATCAAATCTTATCTAAACTAATCATACTTTAACAAAAAATATTTGTAAATTCGGCCAAATATTTGGTCCAAAAAAAAAATCCCAAATTCTCTTCCATGCAACCCATGCACATACGGCCCATGCACTCCATGCATGCATATTTTAGCCCAAGCTTGTTTTCATCTCAAGAAAGCTTGTTTTCCTCTCAAGAAGCTTTATTTCCAAGACATATTATATGTACTTTGGATTTTTCTCAAGCTCCTTATTCATCTTCTTGATAGTAAATTCTTGAAATTCATTTGATATTTCTTCTTATACATATATTCCCAAGCTTGCTTGAAATTTCTTAGCACGACTCCTTGTCAAATGACCATTTAGTAATCTCAAAAGATGATTGTTAGCCTTTTTGTTCGGATCATTCTCCCCTTCTTGAAAAATATTTGCCCTCAAATCTTACTTGTACTTGATCACATATGGAAATCTTTCAATTCGCCATGAACCATCCTTCTTTGGTACAAGCAAAATTGGTACCAAACATGGACTAAGGCTCTCATGCACCAAACCTTCTTTCAAAAGCTCTTCAATTTGTCTTTGCGTCTCATTCGTTTCCATAGGATTACTTCTATACTTTGATCGGTTTGGAATGGTAGCACCGGGTATGAAGTCGATTTGATGTTCAATCCCTCTTAATGGTGGTAAACCACTAGGAAGCTCTTTGGGAAATACATCACTAAATTCTTGCAACAAAGACTTAAAACAAAAAGGTAAAGAATCAAGTGATTCTTCATGGTTAGCTAGCAAAGTTTCTTTATACTTAATGAGCAAAACTGGCTGCCCAACATCTAACTCTCTAGCTCTCGCATAAAACGTGTGTTTCTTTTTTCCTCCTTGCTGATTTTCTCTCACTAATGGGCCATTTATTTGTTTTGTTTCTTTTCCCTCTATTTTTTTACTCTCACTCACTTTCTTATCACATTCTCTCTCCCTACCCTTGGATCCCAATTTGGAAGTGTTTGAACTTGTAGTGGCCGAATGCACCTTCTCCCTCTCAAGCATCTTCTTTTGATCTTCATAAACTTCCAAAGGTGATTAAGGAACTAAAGTCACTTGCTTTCCTCCATAGGTAAAGGTATACCTATTTGTGTACCCATCATGTTGTGTTCTTCTATCATGTTGCCATGGCCTTTCCAATAACAAATGGCCGGCTTGCATAGGTACAACATCACACATAACCTCATCCTTATACCAACCAATAGAGAATGGTACTTTCACTTGCTTAGTCACTTTCACCCCTCCAATATCATCGAACCACTGCAACTTGTATGGGTTAGGATGTTTGAAATAAACCAATCCCAATTTCTCAACCATGGTATTGCTTGCAGTATTGGTGCAACTCCCTCCATCAATGATAAGTGTACAAACCTTATTATACACCACACATCTTGTATGGAAAAGATTCTCTCATTGATCCAAGCCTTCTTTCTTAACTTGAATGTTCAAGGCTCTTCTAGTCACCAACATCTCTCCATATTCAGCATTCAACATATTATCTTCTTCTTCTTCATAACCAGCCCCTTCTTCATGAACTTTAGCCAATTCATCGTCCCCATCACTCGGTTCGGATTCGAATTCAATTTCCCCATCATGTGTAGCAATCATTACACGCCTATTTGGACATTGTGAAGTAATATGCCCATTCCCCAAGCATTTAAAACACTTGATTTCTTTACTTGCAGTAGCTTTGGAAGGTGTTTCCTTTGTTAATTTTTGTAGATTAACATTCAGCCCCTTTGTAGAAGTTGAGGGTGAATTCCTTTGAAAAGAGTACTTGGAATCTCCTTTGTAATTTGAATATCCTTCACTTAAAGTTGAAACTTTGGTATGACTAGGTTTCATCAAACTTCTACTCTTCAATCTTAGTTCCTCCATAGTATTGTACTCATACATCTTCAACTCATTAGCAATATTTGAATTCAATCCTCCAAGGAACCTAGACATCAATCTTTGATCATCTTCTTTAATGTTAGCCCTTGCCATGATCATCTCTATCTCCTTGTGGTATTCTTCCACACTCTTTCCACCTTGTATGAATCTCACCAAACAGTTGTACAAATCTCTATAGTAATGAGAAGGTACAAAAAAGGGTTCTCATTAATTCTTTCAATGTCTCCCAACCAGGTACGGGTCTCATTCCCTTCCCTCTTCGATTAGCCTTCAAATGATCCCACTAGAAGGTAGCATATCCTTTGAATTCTATGGCTGCCAAGTGTGATTTCTTCTCTTTGGAATAATTATGGCACTCAAAAATTTGTTCAACCTTTCCCTCCCACTCAATATTCTCTTTAGCATTGTTTCTCCCCTCAAAGGAAGGAACCTTCATCTTGATGGAAGTAAGATCATTGTCATGTCGTGGCTGATTTTCTGCCACCTCTTCTTCTTCGTCATGCCTTTCCCTCATTCCAACCCCTATAGATAGAAGTCTTTGCGGCAATCTTACTGGTGGTGCCGGCTGCTCCCTCTCTTTCATTAAGCGATTCATGTTTTCAGTTAAGGTAGCCATCATCCTTGCCATCTCTTCCATTCTTGCATTATTCTCTTGCATGTATGTCTTGAAAGTAGCAGGTTCATTTTGGATATCTTCCTCTTCATCATGCGCTACTTTCCTACTCATGTTTGAAGAAAGCAACAAACGCAACACTCGCAAAAATAAAGGTTAATAGCAAAATAAAATCCACATAAGGTGTTTCGCTCTGACCTCTTCTCCTTTTCTTCTCTGATTGCACTTCAAAACAAGTGCAACAAATCAAACTCCGTTAGACATTCAAAGAAACTAGAACCTAATTCCTAGAACTAGATAGAAAACTTGACAAGTATTTGGAGGCAACACAAGAGAATTTGTGTTACATGATTTAAAACCAAGTATCGACATAAGCAAATGATACTTAGCAATGTAATGGAATTCAACACTAGATAAAAAATAAAAATAGAAATAATGAGGTCAATGAAAAATGAATATAGATATTATGAATCAAAATCAACTCACTCTTGGCAAGTTGATTTATGGACCTAATAAATTCTACCCAATCCGCTAGCTTCTAGACTCTAGAACTCACTTCAAACAATCAATTAGGATGGCATTTAACTTGCGAGTTGAATTCAAACAGCCCCTAAGTCTCAATCTTTTTTGAATTGAACCACACAAATTCAGCAAACTAATCTTGGATTCAATCTTGAATTCTTGTTTTCCGCAACCACTTTTCCTTTTTTTTTCCTTTTTTTCTTTTTTCCTTTTCTTGAATTCAATCTTGAATTTTCATTTTTTTTATTTTCGTTTTTTTAATTTTCGTTTTTTTTTTCTTTTAAATTTGAAAGACTAAAAACAACATTAAGATGGATGAAACTTGTGGGGAAAAGAAAACGAAAGACTACTCGCAACTCAGTTCATAAAACGAAAGATGAAAAACTCAAAACGAAAGACCCAAAACACAAAAAGAAAGATGAAGACCCTAAACGAAAATCAATTCAAGATTCAATAAGATGAAATGAAACTCTAGATAGAACATATAGATAAGAATTACCTGTTTTCAGTGCTCTGATACCAAATGACGCGGAACCCTATGGCAATAAAGACCTCAAACTCGCACGCACACTTTGATTAAGAATTCTGAAAACGAAAGCAATCCACCTCGATAACACCCGTTGCTTATGAAAGCAAGAACGCTAATAATGGAAGGATTTTGTAAGATAGAAATCAGAAAAATGTCACAAACAAAGTTTGATAAGTAAATTTGAATTCTTGATGCAATCCAAGAATTAGAGTTTCTCTCCTTAAAACTAGAATCACACGAAATATTCTTGAAAAGAATATGTATTTCGAAATTTTATGAATAGTTGATTAACCTCTTACAAGCATATGTTTCCTCTTTTTATAGTGAAAGACATAAATTCTAATGAAATAAGGAAATCTAATTAGAATCTAAAACAAATCCAAATTCTAACTAGAAAACAAATCTTATCCTAACTAGATATCAAATCTTATCTAAACTAATTCTACTTTAACAAAAAAATATTTGTAAATTCGTCCAAAT
>CANUEY010089913.1:0-21764 GCA_948099555.1 Croton setiger
ATATATATATATATATATATATATATATATATATAATTATTCCCGTGTATTATTAATGTTCCTAAAGTGCCCTTAATTTTTAACAAAGCACAAAATCATTCTTTCTCATCTTTTCTTTACGCAACTCTAAAAAAAAAAAAAAAAACACAGCTCACTCTCTCTGGTTCTGATGGTCGAATGTTATTTTATTTATAATTTTAATCCTTTTATGCCAAATATTAAAAAAATGTTAACAAATAAAATGATTAAAATTTATTAATATGATATATATGTTGTAAAATAAATATTGAATTAACAAGTAAAAGGTATTTTTTATATTATAAAGAACCTATATTTTTTTTTGACAATTTTATCATTTTTCCCATTAAAAACTGATTATAAATTAATTTATATAAAGATTTTATTTATTTATTGATTGATTATTAACTAATTTTACTAAATATTTTACGGTCTATTTTTAATCTGATTATAATATAAAAATCACTTATAATTTAAAAATCACGGACAAAGAAAAACACCCCATAACTTTTCTAATATTAAGTTATATGTTAAGTTTTTGCTACCCAATATAAATTTGACAATACAGTTAATTTTGGTTTAGTGAAATATAAAGATAAATAAAATATTTTTCTTTTTAATTATTTACAGTGTTTCATTAGATGTTTTTCAATATATTTTGAAATATATAATTTATTTCAATCGCGTATTACATATAAATAAAAAAATCTGTTTTTAAAAAAATTGTTTAAACATTTATTGAATATGATTTATCATTGTCATTCTAATTCTTTGAAAAATTAATTAAATTATTATTATAAATGATTTCTATGGTAATTAGTTAGAGTGATAATCTCTCAATCAAAAAGTTAAAGTTTCAAATGGTGGTGATGACATTTATTGTTTTTAATTTAAGATTTGGTTGTTATTTGTTGACATTTATTGTTTTTAATTTAAGATTTGGTTGTTATTTGTAGGGGTAGCATTTTTACCCAATATGGAAATTTTTGTTTGTAATTTGGCAATCGTTATTTTTTTTTTAATTGATTGTTTATAAATAAATCAAATATTTAGGAAAAATCGATAGTTTTTAGATTTATGTTTCTTTTAAATTTTAATTTTTAAAAATGGATAATTACTATTGGGTTACTGAAATTTGGTCTAATAGACTGGGATCGCTCTATTTTTAAAATTGTATCAACGGTCCCTAACTTTTTAATAACAGACTCTCAGGTCCTTCCGTCTAATGACAAAACTGCCATTTGGTTTATTTGATCGAACCATGATTTAAACCCAATTTTAAATCAAACCACTGTAAAAATTAAAAGTAACCAAATTGGGGCTCAAACCAGAGACCTTGAGTATGTTAAAATACATGATAACCAATTACACCAAGACACATTTAGTATGTTAGATTGTCGTGATAAGATTTTATTGTGTAAGACACAATCATTCACCTTTTATAACTATAGCAATTATCTATTCTTTCAATTAAGATTTTATTAAATAATTACATATTTATTTTTTTATCATTCTAGACAAGTCTGAAAGTTAGAAGAGAAAATTTAATTTTTCCAGAAAATTTAAAAAGAGTTTACAGAAAATTGAGTGTTTATTTGCAAAACTTAACATAAAATTAGAAAACTCATATTTTTTATTTGGAGAAATTAACAAATATTAGAAAACTCATATTTTTAATTCAAGGAAATGAAATATTTATTGGAATTATTTTTTAATTATATTTTTATTAAAAAATTTAGGGGTAATTATTTTTGGGTCCATGAGATTTGGCCTAATGTACTCTGGGGTCCCTCTATTTTGGAAATTGTATAATCGAGTCTCTAACGTTTGTAATAATAGACTCTCAGATCCTTCCGTCCAAAAACGGCGCGAAAAAAGTCAACGATTTTTTTCTCCAATAAATATTTCATTTCCTTGAATTAGAAATATGAGTTTTCTAATATTTGTTAATTTCTCCAAATAAAAAATATGGATTTTCTAATTTTATGTTAATTTTTGCAAATAAATACTCAATTTTCTGTAAACTCTTTTTAAATTTTCCAGAAAAGCTAAACTTTCTCTTTTAACTTTCAGACTTGTCTAGGATGATAAAAAAAATAAATATGTAATTATTTAATAAAATCTTAATTGAAAGAATAGATAATTGTTATAGTTATAAAAGGTGAATGATTGTGCCTTATACAATAAAATCTTATCACGACAATCTAACACACTAAAGGTGTCTTGGTGTAGTTGGTTATCATGTATTTTAACATACTCAAGATCTCTGATGTGAACCCCAATTTGGTTACTTTTAATTTTTATAGTGGTTTGATTTAAAATTGAGTTTAATTATCCGGTTCGATTTAAATAAACCAAAGGGTATTTTTGTCATTTTTTGAAAAAAAAATGTTGATTTTTTTCGTTGACTAACGGCCAAAGTGGACGGAAGGACCTGAGAGTCTATTATTAAAAAGTTAAGGACCCGTTAATACAATTTTAAAAATAGAGGGACCCACGAATTTATTAGGCCAAATCTCAGAGACTCAATAGTAATTATCCCTTTTAAAAAATAAAAAAAATTATACATTTTATCATTTAATTTTTTATATTTAATATAATCCAGCGATTCAATTAGTGTTAATATCAAACGATGATTTATTGTTCGATAAATTTTAATTCAGTAAAAATAAATTTAATAAAATTTTAAAATTTTGATATTGGATAAAATAAATTCGATATTCGGCACAATAGAAGAAACCACATACTAAACCCTAATTATTTGTGTAATTTATGATTGTAATTGAGCTTTCAAAATAGTCCGCTAACTGAATTGTCTCTGCACAACAGGAGCAATGCTGTATTAGAAGTTGAACTTTTTTGAACTCTAAAATCATGTGGTATGGTATGGACCAAATTCAGAGTACAATTTTGTCCCTCACGACTAACCAGAAATACATGGTTGGCATTTGCTAGACACTACAGTAGCTAATTAATCTCAATAAATAAACTTTTTTTTTTTTTTTACAAAAAAAGTGATATATTAATAAATTAATAAAAATCAAATTACATCATAAGTTTCTCATATAATAGTGAAATAAGAAATACATATTTGATAAAATTGAATATTTCGTTAAAAATAATATTCGCTGAAGAAAAAACTAGTTCTTCAGATTAATTGATATTTGAAATTTTTTATACTGATGTCCTTTCAGAAACTGATTATATTTGACAATTGCAAAAAAAGTTAAATAAATAAATTTTAATGGAGTAATGAATCGTACTACCAGACTCTATTGAAATAAAACTATAATAAATAATATAAAATAATAAACCTCCAAAAAGGTACAATCCACACTAAAAAATCTGTTAACAAGACAAATTTGAGGTACAAATACTCAAAATCTATTAATAAATTAAATTTGAGAGATAAAATATGAAATTTGATCTAAATAATTAGATATTTGGAATGTATTTAGCGAGATACTGGACTAAACAAAGATGAAAAACAATAAAAATAAATAAGGATCCACCGCTGATTAAAAAGAAGATCGGTGCAGTAGTTCTAATGATCAAATTTAATGGATCTACCTCTAATAAAAAGAAGACTGGTAGTGGTTCCACTGATCAAATTTGATTAAAGCTCTGGAGAGTGAATAAAAGGATTAGGTTTAAAATATTTATGCAGAGTATTATTACTCCAAACTCACTCAATGATTAAACTTAACTTTATGTAGTAGGCTACTAGTACGGTTCATAAATATGGATTTAATAATATGATAAAATTATGATTTTATCATTTAATTTTTACCAGGTAAACACTGACTCTTTTTTTTTTTTTAAATTACTTAGATGTCACTATATATTGACTTCGTTAAAGTATTAAGTGATTTTTCAATTTTTTGAGGGGTATATATAATATAAGTGCCAGTATTTTTTCCTTTCATACAGATTGTATTGCGGTTAAATAAAATATGAAATACAGAAACATTGATTTTTAATTTCACTTTCAGTCGAGGATTCAACATTCGTTCCACTCGCTTTCTTCTTTTTCTTCCTTCTTTCCTTTGATTTTTGTGTTCCATTTTTCTTGATTTGTTTTTTTTATTATGCTTTCTAATTACATTTCTGATCTTAACCATCACTGGCCTCAACTACTCTTTTTCTAACAGAGCTAAGCCTGGTCAAGGGGCTGTTGCCGGAAGAAATGAAGACCGTCCCTGGTTGCAGAAAACAGAAAGACGCAACGCAAGGAAGAAGGAGATAAGGACGGCGCCCTTTCTAGCTTTTTGATTTTTTTTCATAAAAAGAGTAAAATGATGTCGTATGCTCTTTTATTTAAAAAAAAAAAGACACAAAAAATTGTCGTTTTGTATCTAGAAAAAAGAAAAAAAATATATATAAATGAAGGAGCAGTAGCGGGATAGTAATGACTATGAAATCGACGTACCTTCAACATCGGATCATTTTTTATGGTGATATAGGTGAGGAAGATACAGAAGAGGAGAATATGAGGTGCTTCAATGTAGGACAAAAATACGAAGAGTATTAACATCAGTATATATTTCAAAAGAAACATGTTGTGTAGGATGTCGTGACTATGTGGTCGGGAAAAAGAGACATGATGTATCGGGCAGTTGAGAGCAGAAAGAAGACCTGGACAATGAAATGTGTAACTCGCAAGTCTAAGTATCCCCAAGAAAAACTGGATGGGGCAACTTATACGTGGAGTATAAGAGCGCTTGAATTGTTATGTTACGGTTGTAAGGACAGTTAAATGGATGGTGGAGCACAACTGTACGGATGGAAATATTGAGAACGAGGACAGAAACATGATCTACAAGGATATTTCCATGCTTATTGCGCCCCATATTATGAAGGAATCGAGCTATAAGGTGAAACACATTCAAAAAGAAGTCCACAACCATTTGTAGGTAATTTAATTGTCATAAATTTATTGAATTTATTGTAATTTATTGAATTTATCAGTTTCATGCAAAAGTAAGTTACAAAAAAGTTTGGCACGGTAGGAGGAAAGCAATTGAAGCAATCTATGGGGCATGAGAAACCAATTTCAAGGAACTGCCCAGATGTATGGCCGTGGTGCAAGCGGTGAACCCAGGCACACCGGTACAGTTCATGTTCCAAAAAGGTACAGAAAATTGTCATAGACGCATCTTCAGATATGTGTTTTGGGCGTTTGCGGCCTTTGTGCAAGCAGTCTAAGCATGTTGTCTAGTTTTGTGCATTCATTTAACCCACCTTTGCGGGTTGTTTAAGGAAAAAGTGATCACAACAATGGTAAAAATATCAAACAACAATGTTTTGTCAGTAGCATTTGTAGTTGTGGACGATGAGACAACACATAGTTGGGAATGAATTCTAGAATACCTAAAATTAAATGTTCTTGGTGACCGTTGTACCTGTATTATCTCTGATTGCTACTAAAGTATCATTTCCCCTGTAGAGAAAATATTAGAGAAATATCTAGGAATGGGAGTCTACAGGTTTTGCCTAGAACACGTGAAGGAAAATATGTCAACGTGATTCGGAGGGGAGGATTTGAAGAAATTATGTCAGAAAATTAGTACTGAGTTATAGGAAGGAAAGTATACCGCTTCATAATACAAGGTGGCGTAGAAAAGCAAAGGAGCCTAAATCTATTTGTAAGACATTGACGTTGAATAATAGACTTTTTTCGCTGACGACTGTTACAAATGGGTTTTGTTGACCACCAACATTGTAGAGAGCTGCAACAACATTCTAAAAGAGTCTCGTCACTTTCTAATCAGAGCTTTGGTCGAATCGACATTAAAGAAGACGATTAGTATATGCCAGCAGAATGTATCTCCGATAGAAATATGTCAGACTGTCATTGGACTACATCCAATTAAATAGTTTAACAGGTACAAGTGACGTACAAGGACCCATACGGTAACCTACTAGAAATCAGGCTATTTCTCTACAAAGTGGTAATAAGAAGAGACAACACACAGGTGGTGAAATACAATTTTAGAACCTGCACCTACGGAAAGTGGCCAACTTATGAAATTCTATGCTTAGATGTAGTTGATACCAATGATGGAATATACTCCAATCCTTGGTGTTTCGACCGATCCTCTTTAGCTTATGGAAGCTGATACTCATCCCTACCCAACAGCAGAGTCTGATTAGGTATCTCTTGTTGATACCCAAACTGTCGAACGATCCTGTTAGGGATGTGAAATTTGACCACCTCAATATATATGAGATGCGTCATGGTGGTCCACATGTGCTGCCCCGCTTTGCACTGCGACGGTAGGGCACACAGTAGCTGGTTCGAGTACAACATCCATAAAAACTATCGAAAAAATTTATATAGTATATATTAGTGTGTCTTTCTGCACAAAAAAAAAATAAAAAATAAACATAAAGCAACAAAACAATATTGACAAAATAACTCGACATCTGTCAAGACCGACAGCTGGTCTCGATAATTTAGTAGATTATAACTGGTAATGTCTTGTAAATTTTCCTTGTCTACTACCTTCAAAAACAAGGAAATATTAGTATACTAGCAAATAAAACCAATAAAATTCAAAGCTACATACCTCCGCGCATAAAGCTACAAACTACCTAAATATTATTTTACTCAAACATATTAGTATAAATGAGTATTATTTTAAATTAAAGTTAAATTAAAAATTGACAAAAATAATAAAAATATACTTACATAAAAAAGAATTCAAATTCAAAACATATATTTTTTTTTTTACAAAATGGATAACCAAAGTAGTGAATTGCTGTTGAAAAACTCTTAAAATTGTTGAATGGTCGATGAAAATGTCTGAAATTCGACGATAAACGTTTGGTGATAATCAAAATTGAAAACTGTGAAAGGAAAAATGTGATTTGGTGTATGTAAAAGAGTTCGTATATTGCATTTTTGAACTATCAAAAGGCGATTCAGGGGCTCATACACGTGTCCGTTATCATTTGAGCTCCATTTAAACACGTGTGTTAATTCGTCATTAATATAATTAAACACTTAGAGTTCACATATCCATTATCCGGACTTCATTTCAAATTAAAAAATTCTCATACCTTTCTTTTGGACTTCTTTTCGGATAAATGATATACGAAATCCCTATATAATGTCTACATTTCAAATTTAGACACTCTTTTAATAATCGATTCTGTTGGCCATTATAGAAAATTGCTTCGTAAATCCAATTCAAAAATCCAACAAGTTACGCATTAAAAACCATAATATACTTTAGAAATTTGCAAAACAACCCGAAAATAGAGTTCAAAAATTCAAATAGGATACTATTCGAAATGGATGATGCTTCATTAATAAAAAAAATAATAATAATTTGTGAATTAATTATTTCATGACATGGCTCTAGAGCTTGCCTCAGTTAAACAACATATTATACTACACTTACATAGGCACACACCTACGTTTTTCACATATACTAGAGTAGTTTAATCAACATAGTTTATCAATTTATTCCAATTACATCAATCTTCAATTCTTATAAGTGTCTTTCTTAATTCTGAAATATATTAATAATTAACAGAAAAAAGAAAGGATAGGCATTGCACTTAAAACGTGTTAGAACTAAATATTTAGAGAAAAACAAATACAAGAAATAAAATAAGAAAGAGATGTAAATATTGTTTGATTTAATAAGCTCTTCCTCTTCTTGAGTGGCAAGTGTTCCAATTGGTTTTCACTTGTCTTGTTCTTCTCAACCTCATGGCTAAATGCTTCATCTATATTATAGTCATTTTCATCTTCATATAGCAGTCGAACCCCACACTTCTCAACTGTGAAACAAATTGGAATTGGATTCCCAAAACAATCTTCCATGAAGAATTCAAAGGTCACCTCATTATAACAACCCATCTTTTCTCCTCCGTTTCTTACTTTGAGACAAAAATCGCTGTTATAGAACAAGATCAAGTTCTCTGACCTCGATGATCTCCAAATACCCGCATCATCGAAGTATAATCTTGAATTTATATAGTAGCTTTCTCCACTGTTGGATTTGAATTGGCATTCTAGCTTCACGCTTTTCAAAACGCTACATAGTTCATTATATCCTTTTTTGTCAATTAGAAGAATACATAAAGCAAAACCCAAGAAGTTTTCATTCCATTTTGATGGAAGTGAAAGAGTAATTGATAACCCTTCTGTGTTTTGATGTGGAAACCATTTTGGAATGCTCTGTCCTGGAAAAATAATACAATATTGCTTTCTCTCATTATTGCCAAATTCCTGCAACATATTTTTCTAAATGTTAAAGATAACAAATAACTAAATAGGATTTAGTGATGGTGCTAAATACCTTGTTTCATGACGCCTAACCATATTGGAGCAGGAATCAAAGTTGATGTTAATGGAGGTTTTGCAGTAGTCTGAAGAAGAAGCATGAAGAAGAAGAAAGAAGATGATTGGCTGGATTTGAAAATCAATTACCGAAGGAGGATGATGAAGAACTGTAAACGGTGCCGTTGGATTAAGTAGAAAGGTGATTGGCTGAATGGAGCTTACTCAACAACGAAAGACAAATCACTTAGTAAAACGTCATCGTTCGTTTTATCAAGAACAATGTGTTTTACTTAAAACCAGAAACAACATGAAGGGCGTGTGCTTCTTCTTCCTTCCTCTCCTTCTTCTTCCTCCATTCTTTTCTGTTAGATTGGTATGGGTTTGTTACAGCTCAACAAATTTTGTAAATCCAATTGTAATTAAGATTTGAGATCTGTTAGTTAGATGTCATTAGTATATAAAGCAGTATAGTGTATATCATACAATAAGTAGATTTTGTACTATGTTTTTCTATTCTTCTTCTTCAATTGTAATCTTCTGCATCTTTTTGTATTGATCATTGTATTACAGATTTGATATTGATTTCAATGTTATCAGATTGTAATTATAATATGGTATCTGAGCAATTCAATTGAAGTTTCCGCTGATCTTAATTGATAATTTCCAATTTTCCTTGCTTTTTGATTCTCAAATTAACTTTCTGTAATTTCTCTTCCTTCTATATTCATTTTCTATCATTCTTCTTTCTCCTTCAAGTTCTTTCGTCTTAAGCAATGGCAAATCAAGTGAACAATGCACATTTTCATGATCCATCCAATCCACTATATCCACATCCTAGTGAACAAAGTTCTAGTGTGATTGTTAACACAATTCTCACTGGAACAAATAACTACAAAGTTTGGTCAAGGTCCATGTTAATGGCTTTAGAGATTAAAAATAAAATAAGTTTTATTGATGGGTCTTTAATCATTCCTCATGAAGATGATCCTTTGTTTAGAGTTTGGAAGAGATGTATGTTTGTATATCCATTGCTAACAGCATTTTGTGGTTAGACAATGCAACTGATTCGTGGAATGATATAAAAGACAAATTGTCTCAACCAAATCAATCCAAAATCTCAGATTTTCTTGAGGAAATGAATTGTCAGTCAATGACTATTTCACACATATAAAGATCTTGTGGGATGAGATGATTGTTCTTAGACCATTGTCAAACTGTGTGTGTAGGCCATAGTGCAGACGTGGTGTTGTGTCAAGATTGAGAGATTACATGGAGAATGAACAAGTCTGCAAGTTTCTAAGGGGTTTAAATGAGAAGTACAATGTTGTTAAATTTAGATCATGCTGCTGGATCCCTTACCTAACATCAACAAGGTATTCTCTCTGGTTGTGTAACAGGAGAGAGAACAAAGTTATGCATCCAATCAAGAAGCAAAAGTGATGTTAGCCAGAGGCTTCAAACCAAGACAGTTCTTATCTCAACCTAGGTTCAAAAATGGTTATCAGTCTGGATCCATTGCCAAACACTACACTTTCTGCAATGGAGATAACCATACAAGCTAGTATTGCTATAAGAGATTTGGCTATCCCCTGGGGTTCAGGCCAAGAAGTCCAACGAGTCAAGTTCCTCCTAGTTTTGGTGCTTCTCACAAACTGTTTAACACGGCTTCACATGATGCAGAATCATTTTTTTTTTTTGTGATGGAAGCCATATGATATTCTCTCTACATCAGCCTAATTTGCCACATTAAGAAATGTATGTGTTGACGCTGAATTTTTGCTAAAAAATAATCGATGATGATAAATGCTCAAGTTCGTTGAGATTTCCAAAATTCTAAAGCGCTCTATTCTTCTGTCTTAAAAAAGTATTTATGTGTTGTTAATCTCAAAAATTTTTCTTTCTTCAAAATATATTTGAGTGATTTATTTGAATTTCAAATTTTATAATTCTTAAAAAGAAAAAGAAAAAAAATTTAATTTTAGTTTTAGTTTAATTTTATTTCATTAATTTTAGTTTTTTCTCATTTTATTTTGTTTTGTTTTATTTTATTTTATGTTCAATTTTAAAAAATTTTATTTCTAGTTTTTAAGAAAAATGAATTTAATAAGAAAGAAGGATAAATTTGGAGGGAATGAAAAAGATAAATTTGAGAAAAATTGGAAGTAGAAGGGAAGAATTGAAAAAGGAAAATAGAGAGGAAGGGCGTGGTTGAAAATGGAAGAAAAGATGAGGGGTTTAAAAGGGGAAAACTGCAAAAAGAGGAAGAGAAAACAGAATAGAATGAGGCCAAATTGAACCAGAATCGGTTCGATTCAAGATTTATTTCTTTCTGAATTTAAGAAGGAAAACGTGTCGTATAAGGACGAACGGTACCGTTTTATATAAAGAAAAGCCAAAAAAATAAAAATAAAGCAGAAACAGAATACAGACGCGAGGCTAGGGAGAAGAAAAGCAGAATGAAAAAAGAAAACGAAATGAAGAAAGGAAAAGGGATCTTTACAAGGGAGTGCGAAGAATGATGATGGAGATTCTGTTTTTGTCTTCACGCATAACTCAATGATGATGAAGACGATGTACGAAGGGATGCGGCGGACGGACCACTGTCGTCTGTGGAACACAAAGGACGCGTCATTAGACCGTACATCTTTCTTGGTATATCCAGATAATAGGTAGGGAACGGGCAGAGAATGGCACGCGAAGGAGAAGGAGAGAGGCAGACCTTCTGCCTATAAAAACGGAGAGGAATTTTGGAGCTGTGGGAGGACGAATTCGAGAGAAGAAAAGATTCTGAGGAAGAAACTTTCTAGAAATCCTAGAGTTAAATTTTGAAATAGCTTTTGTATTTTGCTTTTTGTAAAAGTTTTGTCGATTCTCAATTCGAAATTCAATTTGAAATTGAGAATCGAAAGAAACTTTGACTTCTTTTTCTACTTCCAATTTTCTTTTCTGGGAACTGAACCTGAGGTTGTAAAGAACAATTGGATTCTGGAGTTCTGTTGAAAAAGCTTTTGGTTAAACTGAGGTACTTCTAATTCTCTTTTCTGCTTTTGTTTCAATTTGAAAAAATGAATGGTATGGTTTGGGAACCAGACTGAATAAATTGCTTGTTTCTGTTGCTTGAATGGTTTATGTTTCTTTTTATTTCAATTTGAAAATGAATGAAGTTGAGCTTGGGTTGTTTCTGTTGCTGAAATGGTTTATGGGAACCAGACTTATGATTGCCTTATTTGCTGTTATCTTATGTGTTTGATTCTGGTTTTTGTGAAGCTTAATTTGCTGGGATTATAAATACTACCTAGTTCATAGTGTTGCTGGTTTTGTTGATGTTATTATATTGTGTTATATTAGAGTTATTTCCTGTTTCCAGAATTTGCTCTTCTTTCATACTACTTCTGTACTGTTGTGGATTAGATTATTGATGCTGTAGTTCCCATCTAGGCTTCTTTTAGCTTTATTAATTCTATTGTTTGGGTTCATAGATCAAGCTAATGGTTTGTTCTATCTTCAGTTGAGATCTTCTTTTTCTGATTCTGGTTTCTGGTTGGCATAGCATAAATCATTTTTGAACTTTGAAATTGATTTGTCCTGCAGTATATTCATTGTTCAAATGATTACTTCTCTTTCTGAATCTGGATTAAATGCTTGGTCATGGATAACTGCTATTACTTGTATATTGCTTCTGTTAAGTTTTGTTCATTTGTTGTTTGGATAAACATAATTCATGAACCATTGGATTTATTGATTCATCCCTGGTGTGTGTTCATTTCAAATGGGATTTAATTATGAAAATTACATGTCCAGTCTGTGCATCTTAGATATTAAGTTCCAAATTCTATTAAGTGCTATTGTTTCATTGGATGTTTTTATAATTGATTTGAGTCTTGATCTCAATGTTTTTATGTTGATTAGCAGTCTGTGTTTGAAAGGATATTCTGACCTAGGGCTTAAGATGCATGTGTTGGAAAGGGTTTGGTGATATTGTTGAACAATAATGTGCATTAAGATCCTGCAGTATGTGATCCAACATAATATTCATGATATAATCTAGAAATGATTTGTATTTAGGTCTGTGATTATGATTTATGTTAAGATGTCACTGTAAACAATTATTGTTGATGTTTGCTGAAGCCAGAAATGGTTGAGGTGCTAATGTTCTGTTATGTTTGTTGCTCGCAGATCAGTCATAGTATCGTGATTACTCAATTTTCCTTAAATGTTGTTTGGATTATATGATTATCTTGAATCTTTTCTTGTTTTTGAATCCAGTGTTTAACTTTGCTCATTGGTGCTGAACATGAATATCTAAGTCAATATCCTTTGCATCACTCAAGTACAGAATTAGAAGTAGGCAAACAATTTAGAACTATCATCTTTAGCTTCCAATCTCATATTCATTGCTGATGTTTCCACTTAAGCTTCAGGGTGAATTTTAGCATTGTTCTGCCTGAGTTCATATTGTTGTTTAAGAGGTCTAATCAAGAAATGGTCGGTCATGAAATTGTTCATTTCAGATTTGGACGCTTTGAGAATTTATACTTAGTTTGAATATGATCAGTCTTGCTTATATTGTTTCATTTCTGTTTCAATGATTCTGAAGATCACTTAAGTTATGAATATATTGGGGTTGTAAGGTGTAAGATAGTCTTGCTACTGTCATTACTTCATGTGTGCTGCCTCTGTAATGGTATTTTGTATGGAAAAGATGTTTTGAGTAGAGAAAACATCATAGGCAGACTAGTTTGAGTTGAAAACTTGCAACATGGATCAATTGTGCAATTTGACTCTTTTTAGGGACTGTTTTGTATTTTCCTTGAAATTGTGGATTGTTTGGCAAATGGTTATTTGTTTAGAGTTATCTTTCATGGCATGTCATAAAATAAGTCAATTTTGAAATTAAAAGTGATTTTGGGGCAAATTTGCAATTTTTCAAAGTATGAGGACCAAAATGATATTTTGCATGGTTTACACCAAATTGTTAATTTGGCATGTTCTATATGTTTTATGGACTGTTATAGATAATTTTGCATGTTTTAGGGGCTGAATAATAATTTTCTAAATGTAGGGACCTATTTGAAAATTGTTTAAATTTTCAAGGACCTTTTTGTAATTTTCCATGCTTGTTTTAATTTCTTTATTTGGAGTTTTTGGGTTTTATTTTGGAGATTAATTGGATAGAATATAATTCATTTAGGATCAAATTGTAATTATTTTCTCCAGAATCGGAGAAAAAATAATTAGATCTAAAGGTGGATGATTTTAATTTTTCGCACTTTAATTTCTACAATTTACCGCTTTCTGTTTTGTGTTTTGCACAAAGGATTTAAATGATAAAATTAGGAACATCGTTAGCCAGCTTTTCAATGAAAATCTTAACTAAAAATTTGGAAAAAGAAATTGGTTTCAGAGGCCGGTAAATCCGGGCGTTAGTCAAAATAAAATTTTGGCTGACGCATCCAACTCTCTTACCCAAAATCTTTGGTTCAAACCTAGCCTTTATCCAAAATCAAAATGGAGTCAACTTTTTAATAAAATTGGATTAGTTTTCTTTAAAACTAAAAATTGGTTTCCGAAGGGTGGCGACTCTAAACTATTTTTTAAGACCGATTAATTCGGCATCACAATCCAAAAAACGTTTTGTCACTTCTTTTTGGTAATCAAAACCAAACCCGGAATATCATCAGTATGAAGGTGATTTAGATAATTCCAATCTTTATAGTTCAAATATGCAAGGTGTTTTCACATAGAATATGCATGGCCATGGTCAACACATAGCCAATGCTCATTCAAGCCAATTTAATGCAGCTTCTCCTTCTGTTGCAATGCCTTTTACATAGGAGCAATGCCTTTTACATAGGAGCAATATCAAAAATTAATCAACCTTGCAGAATCCAGCTTATCTTCTGATTCAAAGAAAACTATGCCAGTCAACTCTTAAGTAGTTAACAACTATGTTGGCAACTCAGCTTGGTGATTTATTGGTGGACACAGAAGCAGTTACTAATGATGCAGGTGCTCCTTATTCTAACTATTAGATATTAGACTCAGGAGCCAAATATCATGTTACTTCTCAAATAAATCTGTTTACAACTTATAGAAGAATTAAACCAGTGACAGTAAAACTGTCAAATGGTAACACTGTCACAACCAGTTATGTAGGCAGTGTTGTGTTCACAAAATATTTCTATGTAACTGATGTATTATACATGCCAGGCTTTTCATTCAATCTCATTAGTTATTAGCCTAATCAAATAATTATAATGCGTACTGTTGTTAATGGATGATGTGTGTTTAATTCAAAAGAAGAGCCCTTTAAAGATGATTGGTTTAGCTAAACCAATTGGAGGGTTATATGTATACTAGCATAGTCAGGCTCATTCATTCAATAAGACTGTTAATAGTTTTAGTTACTCACTTCAGCAACAACTATAGTAAGCAATTTGTAGAGGAAGACATATGACATTATAGATTACGCCATTTATCTTTAAATAGATTAGCTGAATTACATAAATTGTTTATAGATATTAAATGTAATAAGACTACTAAGCCATGTGATGTGTGTCACTATTCAAAGCAGAAGAAGCTTACGTTTCGTGTAAACAAAACTTGTTTAGCAAAACCTTTCCAGTTGATTCACATGCACATATGAAGTCCCATAGCTCAAATTTCTGTTGCTGGCCACAAGTATTTCTTAATAGTTGTAGATGATTTTATAAGATATGTTTGGGTATTCCCAGTCAAAAGCAAGGCAGAAATAAGCCTGTGGGTTCAATCTTTTGTTCATTATGCTCATTTCAGTATCAACCAGTTGTGCAGCAAATTAGAACTGACGATGGATTATAGTTCAAACTGCCTATGTTTTATGCTCAACATGGCATAGAATACCAAACTACTTGTCTAGAGACACCAGAATAAAATTCTATTGTTAAAAGGAAGCATCAACATATTTTGAATGAAGCTAGAAGCCTGCTTTATCAATCTGCTGTTCCAAAAGATTTTTGGAACTATGCAGTTCAACATGTTGTGTTCCTCATTAATAGAATCCCATCACCAATCATTAACAACCAGACACCATTTTATAAAATTTTTAATAAACATCCAAATTATCACATAGTCAAATTTTTTGGCTCTTTTGTGCTTTGCTTCTACAGTGGAGGCACACAGAACCAAATTTGATCCAAAAGCCAATAAATGTGTATTTCTGGGATTTAAAATAGAAACAAAGTGGTTTATTGTTATGGATTTGCATACAAGAAAATCTTGTTGTCTAGGAATGTTATTTTCTATGAACAATATTTCCCTTTTCTGCACTTTGTCTCTAATTCATCTTCTATTGTTCTAGTTTTCCAAAATATTCATCCTTTATGCACTCTCCACAATCATTTCTTACAAATTTATATCTCCTGCTTATCATCATTTTATTTGTCAACTAAATTTGATGTAGGAACAAAAGTCATATAAAGAGGCAAGCCAATTCACAGAATGAAAGCAACCTATGGATTAGGAGATTCAAGCTCTAGAAGCTAATAACATATGAGAGCTTGTTGATTTATCTTAACTGTTGGATATACAAAATTAAGCTCAAGTTAGATGGCACCTTTGAAAGATACAAAGGAAGATTAGTAGCAAAGGGTTACATATTGATTGAAGGCTTGGACTATCTGGAAACATTTTTTCCAGTAGCCAAAATGACAACAATCAGGCTATTGCTGGCACTAGCTTCCTGTAAACATTGGCACCTACAACAACTGGATGTCAACAATGCATTTCTACATGGGGATTTGTTTGAGGAAGTATGCATGCAACCACCTCCTAGTCTCAACATCCAGAAAGGCAAAGTTTGCAAGTTGAAGAAAAGTCTCTATGGATTGAAGCAAGCAAGTAAAAAAGTGGTTTTTTAAACTCACTGCTTTCTTGCTCTCTCATGGTTATTCCCAGTCATAATCAGATTATTCCCTATTCATTAACAAATAAGGAGCGAATTTCACTGCTCTTTTTGTTTATGTGTGACATTATCTTATCTGGTAATGATCTACATAAGATTGACAGAATTAAAAACTTATTACATAACAAATTCAAGATTAAAAACCTAGGAGACTTTGGATTGGAAATTGCAAGAAACAAAAAGGAAATCTATCTTGGCCAGAGAAAGTATGCTTTAGATATACTTAAGGATAATGGTTTTCGGGGATCCAAGCCATGTTCAACTCCAATTGACTATCATACAAAGCTAAGTTCAGAAGGTGGACTTTTAATTTAAGACAATTCTTAGTATAGACAACTTATTGGTAGACTTCTCTATCTGATAAACACAAGATCAGATATAAGATTCATTGTCAATCAATTGAGCTAATTCTTCTCTAACATCTCTTCATCCTCAAGTTGTCCATAGACTACTTTGATATATCAAGCAAGCTCCAGCCTTAAGCTTGTTTTTCTCTGCTTCTTCCTCAACTATTTTAACAGCTTATTCAGATAGTGATTGGGCAGGATGCCTTAATTCCAGGAAATTCAGTACTGGATACTCAATTTACCTTGATGATTCTTTAATATGTTGGCGTTCAAAGAAACAAACGACTGTTTCTAGATCCTCTGCAGAAGCTGAGTATAGGGCACTTGCAGCCTTAATAGCTGAATTACAATGGTTGACTTACCTTCTTTGTGACTTTCACATTTCTTCTTCTAAGCCAATTAGCATATACTGTGATAATTAGTCTGCCTTATAACTACAAATTCAACATTTCATGAACGAACTAAACATATCGAGCTTTTGACTGTCATATTGTTTGGGAACAACTTCAAAGAGGTCTTGTACATCTGCTGCCTGTAAAAACAGAGCACTAATTAGCTGATGTTTTTACCAAAGCTCTTACTCCAAGGGTATTTTAGATCTTTATTTCCAAGCTGAGACTTTTTTAATCATTTGTCTCCAGCTTGCGGGGTATTGGAGCAGGAATCAGATTTGATGTTAATGAAGGTTTGCAGCAGTTTGAAGAAGAAGCATCAAGAAAAAGACAAAAAGATGATTGGCTAGATTTGAAAATCAGTTAACGAAGGAGGTTGACGAAGAAGTGTAAAATGGTGCCGTTGGATTAAGTAAAAAAGTGATTGGCTGAATGGAGCTTACTTAGCAATGAAAGAAAAATCACTTAGTAAAACGTCATCATTCGTCTTATTAAGAACGACTTTTGTTTTACTTAAAACCAGAAACAACATGAAGGGTGCGTGCTTCTTCTTCCTTCCTCTCCTTCTTCTTCCTTCATTCTTTTATGTTAGATTGGTAGTTATAGATTACAGCTCAACAAATTTTGTAAATCCAATTGTAATTAGGATTTGAAATCCGTTAGTTAGATGTCATTATTATATAAAGCAGTATAGTGTATAGCATACAGTAAGAAGATTTTGTACTCTGTTTTTCTAGTCTTCTACTTCAATTGTAATCTTCTGCATCTTTCTGTATTGATCATTGTATTACAAATTTGGTATTGATTTCAATGTTATCATATTGCAATGTTAATACCATAAGCACCTTCTCCTTTCACAACATAAGGATTCAAACTCTGGCTGTTGCTTATGGGATCTAGCGCTTTATCTTACTAGGACAAACTAGTAGTAAGTATATATGATCTTCTATTATACTAGATTTTTTTTTTTCATTAACGCAATGTCCCATATTCATGCATTTATGTATAATATTGATAAATTTTTGACCCATAATGCAGTGGACAAAGAAAAACAGAAAACTAACAACAAAATCTAGCACCACCTCTATTTACAATTATGCATTTAGGGAGAGAAAGTACCTTTTGGGTTTCTGATGTTTTGTATGCAAGTTGTATTATTCTCTGCAATCCATGGCTCAAAATGTTCTTAGGATCCAAACTTGAGCAATTAATAAAATAGAACATTCCCCAGCCTTCTGGAAGTTCCATTAATGAATCTGAAATTGCTCTCAGGGATATGCAATATGATGCATCCAAATAATTTAAGGTTGGTGGAAGCTGAGGCAAATATTGTATCTTTCTAGATAACCTTATGTCAAGGAATTCAAGCAATGGAAGTTGTTTGAGACTTGATGGTATGCTTTCAAAATCGTTGTCCACTAGATACAATCTAGTTAGTGCTTTTAAATAGCAAAGATCATTTGCAAGGACGGATGCATTGACATATGGTCCAGATATAACAAGAGCTTTAACGTATTTCAGTGAATGAAAGACAGCACTTGGAACATTCTTAAGTCTGTCACAACGATGTAAATTCAGAACCAGAAGTTGAGGGAGTGATGTGATTGATAAGGGTACATCTTCTACTCCACTATCTGCCAAAAATATTCTTTGTATTGTTGTTGGAACTTTTGGAAACTTACTTACTTTTTTGCATCGTATGATCATAAGAACTTGCAAAGAACTCAAACTCTCCATATTTGGCAAGGTCATAATTTCAGTGCAATCACTCAAATCTAAAGTAGAAAGTTTATTGAGACATTCGATAGATGGAGAAACCTCTAGCAAACTTTGACATCCCATAAATCTTATAACCTCAAGATTTGAGGCTCCTGATAAGTCCGGCATTTCCACCAAAAATCTACAATGATTCATGCATATCTCTTTTAAATTTGGAAGAATCTGTTCATAAAACGAGAAGATATCAAATGAATTATTGTATTATTTTTTTGGAACATTCAGTTCATTAAGAGGTATAGTACTCTCAGCAAATATTTTTTCTATTCACTAATATTAAAGATCTTTTAAGGAGTAAGCGTATTGAATCACATTGAACCACTTATATCAAATACTTGTTAGTAAGTCTATTATTTTAGAAGTAGAGCTTTTAATCAAGTAAAAAAAAGTCAAATTATTATTATTATTATTATTATTTATTTATTTATTTTTAACGTCAAAAACTAATTAAGAGCAAAGAAAAGTAATACAGTGCAACAAGAAAAATAATAACAATGCTTAAGTCAATATCCAGGCAAAGATAAAAAAGGTCCAAAGACTTAATGGGTGTACCTGCAGTCCGCTCCAAAGTCTTTCAACACGACTCCCAGACATATTTAACTCAACAAGCTTGTCGAAATGAAAATTTGATGGCAAAGATTTCAAAGGGAAAAAATGCCAGTTAAAGTACCTTAACCCAGCTGGCAGAAATTCAAGGCCTTGAGGTAAATGCATGTAATTAGAAACACATTCATCCAAGTCTCTCGCTAGAACAGGATGATGCAATTCATCCAGCCAAGAATAATAAAATTTAAGGAATTTCATTTCTTTCATATTGGAGAAAGCTGTAGGGGACAAACTCAATCTATTTATCTTTGACAGATCAAGAAACATGCCTTCTACTGATTCGGTACCCTAAATAAAGCCAACGAAGATGAATTAGTGTAAAAGATACAAATCGCAAATGATTGAAAGAATATTCAGCAAAGAACTAGCACTTTTCACAAAACTAAGAAAACAAACTAAATCACCTCCAGTTGGCTTGAAATTCAGAATATGTTAACAATGAAAAGCAAAAAAATTCACACCATTTGGTTAATTACCGTAGTTTTTGTTAGCACATGATAGACATCCGCGTGATTAAACAATCGACTGCGTTTGCCTGGATCTTCAGCCTCTCGGCGAACTATTTGCTGACCCATTTGTTGCAGCAAATCATGCATCATAACTTTATTGCCCATAAAGCTAAGTAAACACTTGTTCTCAAGAATTGTCAAGTCAATTAAAGTAGAGAAACCACAAGCATCTAGCAATTGTTCTATGCGTTGTCGACTATCCCCTTTAAAGAAACATGCAATATGAAGAAACACTCTTTGTTCTTCATAATCAAGTCCATCATAACTTATTCTAAAAATATTATCCACTTCCCTATTAAGACTACTTTCAAATTTCTTCAATGCACTTCTCCATTGTTGTTCAGTTTTGTTGCATAGAAATGAACCCAAAACTCTAACAACTAAAGGAACACCTCCACAGTATCTAACTACACTTTCTGATAGTTTTGCAAAGTTCGTTCTGGGTTGGTTTTGTTTGAAGGCATACAAACTAAAAAGCTGAAGAGCTCCATGCTCGTTTAATGCCTTAACTTCATAAAGTTCGTCAACTCTATCTTGAAACACTTCTTTATCCCTACTTGTTATAATGATTCTACTTCCAGAACCGAAACAACTATGTTCTGCAAATTTTATTTTTTCGAAATCATCTACATCATCCAGAACAAGAAGTATCTTTTTATGACGAAGCATTTTCATATACATTCCGGGAATTGAACATGTATTGCATTCACCAAATATTTTAGTAATGAGCTCTTCTTGGAGTTTTATTCCACCATGTGCTTGCAAATATTTTTCTCTAACATTATCAAGAAAGCACTTATAATCAAATTGATAAGAGATTTTCTCAAATATAACTCGAGCAAGAGTAGTTTTACCAATACCGCCCATCCCCCATATTCCAACAAACTGAACATCATCAAATCCAATGGATAATAAAGATTCAAGACGTTCAATTTGTGTTTTTAATCCAACCAAGTTTTGAATATTGTTGGGGTATAATTCCCTTAAATTGTTCAAGATGCCCTTCACAATGTATTGAAGAACTGCATACTCAGACCTAACAACATGAAAAAGATATAGAAAATAAATACTGCAGAAATTTCAATGAATATATTCCTCTCATTTTCATTGATAGAAATCTGTATTGTTATATACAAGAATGAAGAGAAGCTAATTAATGAAATACACCTACGGTAATGCTAGAATTATGCTAAAGTTTACAGCAGACAGCTATATAATACAAAAATGGAATCAGCTACAAGTATGGAATTGATGACTGAATATTGACATGATTTTAGGCTAAATATGCTCTGGTTTGATTTGAGTAGAATCCACACATGTTTCCCTTATACGCCCTGCAAGATTGGGCTTCCATCGGCAAGACCAATCTTGGAACGCAGCAATTCTGTACGCTGTTTGGACAGTGGCTTGGTGAGGAGATCAGCTAACTGGTCTTGAGTGTGTATATGTCTAACTTGAAGGCTTCCTTTTTGGACTAAGTCACGCACAAAGTGAAGATCGATTTCAATGTGCTTCATGCGCGAATGATTGACTGGGTTGAAACTTAAGTGTGTGGCTCCAATATTGTCACATAAAAGATGAGGAGAATCTTTGAATGGAAGTTCAAGTTCGTTGAAAAGTGTAGACAACCACATTGTCTCGGAAGCTGCATTAGCTAGTACCCGGTACTCAGCCTCAGTTGAGGATCTTGCAACTGCACGTTGTTTCTTAGAGCTCCAAGAAATTGGATTTGGACCCAAGAAACTGATGTAAGCAGAAGTTGATGTGCGGTCATCCATATTGCCAGCCCAATCGGCATCAGTGTATGTCCTTAGGACAAAAGGTCCAGCTCTTTGGATCTGAATACCATAAAAAATGGTTTGTTTTAAGTAGCGGAGG
>CANUEY010090127.1:0-19298 GCA_948099555.1 Croton setiger
CCACTTAACACAAAAAGATAATCGAAGTATAATACCCTAGTGTACATGTCATAATCAAAGATCTAATTACAAAATAATCACCCTTCTTGAGATGTTGAGGGAGAACTCCGCAGCCGTGAAGAGAGAACCACCAACTTCTACTATCAACACCTACGAGTTAAAACATTAACTCGCTGAGCATTAAAATGCTCAGTGGATGCCATAACCAAAGTAAACATAATTTAAAAACACAATCACACATCATGATATCACTTACCTTACTTACCCAAGTCGTGCTGTTACGGAGCACACCTCCAATGTATGAACCAGACGTTATATATGTAAATAAACATTATTTAATAATCATAAAAAAAATGTGTCTTACTCATACTGCATGCATAATTAGTTATATCTTTATGCTCAATTAATTTGTTAGCTCTATAGGTGGAGTCTCATAAATAAGGGAACTGTATGTGGTCCGAAAACCATACTGTATGAACTGTATGTGAGGATCCCAATTATATCTTATGGCCGAAGCCGGAAAGTGAACTGTATGTGGCAGTACTGCTAAAAACCTATGTCGCGACATAGCCTTATAGATAGGCCTCTACTACCATATAGAGCTTAATACTTTATGTGATATGCAACACAACATATAGCTTTATTATATTCATTTTCTTTATGATAATTGACTATATGTTTATTATAAATGCATCATACAATATATCCAAATACTTATATCACATATCTCATCATGTCATTTGCATAAATAACATTCAAGAAAAGACATTTATACAATCATTTTACCACATCATGCTCCCAAATATGTGTACGAATCCTCATTTACATTTGTACCACATTCAAACATATATATACTATTACTTTGCATCACATAACATCAAATTTCAGCTTGCACACCTGTCACTAATTCGGGCATAACTTAATATTTATAACTCGGGTTAAGGCGATTCTTGATTCTAATTAACAATAACACACAAGTTTATATCATGAATTATTTTCAAAATTTTTCAAAATACGAATAAATACCAGGTTTTATTTTTATACAGACCTATTGTCTGCTGAGTTACAGCCCGCATAGCATTTATTAATTTTGCCATAACTTCCCAACAATAAGTCCAATTTACGTGATTCAAAAACCATTACAAAGCTAACTTAGAGACCTATAATAATGTCGTTTATCATGTTTCCTAATTTTACCGTTTTCATAGATAAAATACAGGCTAAAGTTAGGTTACCCTGTCTAGAAAATTCAGCCATCATAATAGCCTCCATCTTTCAACTAAACAACATGACTTAATTCACTTATGATTCAATTCATTACACGTCATCAATAGATCATCATTTAATCAGCAATATAAAAAATTGAAAGAAGAGAAAAGTTATGGCATCAAACCTTTAAGAGTAGAGCTTCCTCAAGCTCTTAAACAACTTTCTCCTTCCCTTTAGAGGAGGAGGGTTTGCTAGCTTCCCCTAGCAAATTCCAACAACACCAAACAAATTAAAGGAAAATCAAATGTTATTTTAAATGCTTATGGTGAACCCCTTTACCCACTCACTCACTCACTCACCAATACATTCATTTTTAGCCATATGTGAACCCACAATTAACTTTAAAATTCTTATAAATCAAAACCTCCAATTCTACCAAACCCTAAATATTACATACCTTTAATTCCTTGCTTTCTCTCTTGATTTTCTTGTATCTAAGGCTCTTATGATGTTTATATTGATGGTAGGAAGTGTTTTTAGGTGAGATGATTGGGTAATTTGAAGAGGATGTGAAGTTTATTGTGGGTGGTAAGAGAAAAACGTGAGAGAGAATGGAAGAAGAAGAAGAATGATTTTTTTTATTTTTTTTTCCTATTTGGGATGATATTTGGCTACTTATAAGAAAAATGGGGAAATTTTATTCTTTTGACCCTTAAACTATAATCTTCCATCTAGTGAACTCAAGATTTACCTTTTGGTCCATGTATTATTTTTTATTTATTTATTTATTAACTTATAACATATAATTATTTAATCATTTGATGGCTAATTTATTTATCTCTCATTACCCGAATGCCCCGATTGAGACTCGAACCGTTTTCTGGTTCCAAGCCAACTGCTGAATGATGCATGATTCTACTAACCCGGTAGCCGGGATGTCACATAAGCAGCTTGTATGTTTATGTTTTGAAAGATTATATTTTCATTCTAGGGGTAAGTTTGCCCATACTAATCCAGCAAAATGTCCGTCAACAAAAAAATTGCCTTTGGGTTAATTTTTTTTTTTTTGTTTATAGATAAGAAAACAAAAAGCTTTAACCAAAGCCTTTAAGAATTAGAAAGTAGAAGAGAATAGAAGATAAACAAGTGAGAAGGGGTATTTTGAGTATGAGTAGGGGTATTCTAACAAAAGGAGATTGATAAGATAGATATACAGAAAAATAAGGCAATCATAAGTAAAACAAGAGTATTCTGAGTTTGAGTAAGGGTATTGCATTATAAAATACGAGCAATTAGAAGTGAGTATTTTGAGTATAAGTAAGAGTATCCCAATAGTAGAAGATTAAGAAAGAAGAAGAACTTAGTATTCAGTCATTAGAGAGTATTTCAAGCATTAGTAAGGGTATTTCGAGAGCAGAAAATCAAACAGTTAGCGAGCAGTCACTTCCAATAGGTGTAGCAAGGGTTTCAGTTCGGTAAGTATTTCAAAGGAGTATGAGTATTTTATTTCAAACAAGCCAGTTATGACACTATAGGGTCACTTTACGGGCAATTACTTTAAATAAGGGTGACATAGGCTCGAACTCTAAAGGATATTTCGGGTATGAGTAGGGATATTTAAGTTTTTTTGAAGGGCATGGTTTTGAGGTGTAGAAATTGCATTAGTGGAAGAGTCATTTTTAATAGGAGCATGGGTCCTTCAGATACTCTTATCTTGGGGTATCAACATTGACTCTAAAGTGGTGAAGTGATGATAAAGCCTAGACCGATGGAATCGCAAGTAAAGATATAGCTTAGAGCGACATTGTCATTTATAGACAAAGCTTAGAGCGACAGAGTATCAATGGTGAGGCCTACTTATGGCCAAACCATATCATGTAGTACAAGATGTGTCGATAGCTACTTTGATAGAAACAACGTCCACGTAAAATCTATCAAAGTGGGGGAAAATTATTAATGCTCATTTTTACCAAAAAAATGAAAGTATGATGATGAGATCAGACTTGGAAACACCCGAGATGTACTACCACGATCAATGAGTATTCTTCTGAAAATATTCTTTTAAAATCAAAAAAATAATGTTTTTGTTGCTCTTTTTGTTGCTCTTGAAACTTATCTATCGTGCACATGTGGAGACCTTTAAAACTTGCCAAAATCTTCTCTAGTTGATGTTGATAGCTTTTTGTTTCCACAATTTGATTTTCTGGATTTAAATCATTTGTTTGAAAGAGTTCCCTAATCTTGCTCGATTGGCGTGGTAACCTCAAGGAAAGCTGTTGACATCAACAAAAGAGTTCTTGATGAATTTTTGCATGTTTATGCTTTTCCAGAAATAAACAATGTTTGCCGAAGAATAGTGTTGCACTAGTACAAAAATGTACCATGACGACAATGTACTCTGTAGTGGTGGCATTTTGGTCTTCCTTGGGAGCAAGAAGTGCCATGTAAGCATCTGCCATGTGGAAATATTGGAATGACACTCTTTTAACTATGAGAACACAGTCTTGTGTCACTACGACACTCACTTATTTTTGGAAAGGCATGATATGAACATTATTAAAGAATAGAAAACTATTTAATGGAGCTTGGGCTTGCATTCTGAGATAAATAGCTCATGATTGCTTGCCTATTTGACTGAAATTTGAAATCAAGGCTGTATTTTACATTCATATTAACATGGATTAGAGTTTTAGGAGTAACCTCATGCCATTACCCCTAATGCAAGCATGATAAAATAACAATATGAAATGCAAAGGATTGACCGAAGATTAAAGTAAGAAAGTTATAACTGCTCGAGAACTCTGCCTAAAGGAGTTACTCCCAAATTCATACCACCAAAAATTTGTAATTCAATAAGCAAGTTTGACCTTTGAAGTGAAATTGATTTTCACTCAAAATAAAATTAAAAAAAAATAGATCTAAATAACTCAAATGAATTGCTTGAGAGAGGGAGAAGAGAAAATTTTTGAAGGGTCACATCTGACTTTTAGAGGTGATTTGGAATGAATCTTGAGCTGCATATTTATAGTAATTGGTTAGGAATCAAAAGGGAAATTTAAGGATTAAATTATAATTTTTCAGAGATTAAATTGTAATTTTTGAATAAATTTTTTATGAAGAAAAGAGTCATCTGCTCTGAGGTTTATCTGAAGAAAATATTCCAAAATATGCTAGGAATATGTTGAGAATATGCTTACAAGAATCCAAAATGCGGGCCACTTCAATCCGTTTAGGCCATTTTCTCTGTTTATGACTATTTTCAACTTCTAAGGTGTGAAAGTATGTTTTACGATGTTTTGGCTTAAACTTCAAAAACAGAGCAATAATTAAGGAAATCGATGTCAAAAATTTTATTTTGGTTCGGAAAACAAATTTTAGTATTATTAAAAATATTAATTTATTCCCTTAAAAGCTGCACCACCTATTAGGTTTCTTTAAATTTGTTTTTATTTTTTTATAATATTTAGTTTTGTAAAATAAAATTTTTTTAATAATAATAATCATCATTTTTTAAAAATATTATTTGAATCCATATGTTAGCGAATTTGGCATTCACGATTTTGACAGTTAAAATCGCGAGAATTAACGTATATGAGAGTATATTAGATCTCAAAGAAATTAAGCATATATGAAATCAGAAAAATTAAATTATATATTTTAGAAAAAAAAAAGATTAATTAATTGGTTATGTCTAGTTAGAGTTATATATGGACTAATTAATAATATTTGGGATTTAAAATTTAAAGCTGTAAGGGATTTTATTACCGTTAAAATTTGAATTTGAATTGCGGTGGCTCCTTCATCCGTCGTTGCGTAGCGTGCTCCGTCTTTTTCATCACTCTTCTTCTTTTTCCCCTTCAGACATCACAGACTGCATTCGAAATCTTTTACCACTCCTTTGAGCCAAAAGTCAACAAGTAAATCCAATTTACAAGTCCCTCTGTTTGACAAATTTCTCGCCTTTCCACCACAATGCTCCTTGTGATTTCGATTTAAAGTTTGTTTCTAATTATAGCTTGGTTTGTTTGTTGTAGAGGTTACAGATTGTGAGCAAGCTTTTGCTCTTTGGGCTCGAGATCTTGCTGAAATTCTGACGAAAATTTAGAAAACCAAAGCGAAATCAGACGTTTATCTTGAAAACAGTTGATTTTGAGCAGATTTGGCTTAGCATAATGTCCAATCTTAAACAAGTGGAAACGACCTGTGAATCCCTTCTTTATGAGTTGCAGGTTTGTGGTGCCTTGAATTTACTAATTGTTGATTTGCACAGATGCTGAACTCTGTTTGTGTATCAGATAATTTGGACTGAGGTTGGAGAGTCAGATGGTGAAAGGGATAAAATGCTCCTTGAACTTGAACAAGAATGTCTTCAAGTATACAGAAGAAAGGTGGATCAAGCAAACAGGAACAGAGCTCAGCTGAAACAAGCCATTGCTGATTCCGAAGCACAACTTGCAGCTATATGTTCCGCAATGGGTGAGCGACCTGTGCATATTAGACAGGTTAGGATTATTCTAAATATTTTAATTTTTTTTTCTGTTTGAATTCTTCTTCTAAATAACCTCAGTTCGATTGGGCTACAATACCATGATATAAAAACTCTGCCAAAAGCTCATATTTTTGTTTTAGCTATAACTCAACTCGACAATCTGTTTCTTTGAAATCAACATGGTATGAAATTATTTTATTAATGGCTACAATTACCTCACTTCTTCTGCCCAATTTTGTAATCCAGGCTGAACAAAACGCTGGAAGCTTAAAGGAAGAACTTGGGAAAATTCTTCCACAACTTGAGGAGATGCAGAAGAGAAAAATAGATAGAAGAAATCAGTTCCTTGAAGTCCTAGCTGAAATACAGAAGATCTCGAATGAGATATATGGATCTTCCAATCATATGGCGGTTGATGTTGATGAAACTGATTTGTCATTGAGAAAACTTGAAGAGTTGGACAGACAACTGGGTGCACTTCAACAAGAGAAGGTTTAACATCATTTTCTTTCTCCTCCATGTTTATTTGGTCTTATTAATATCTGTGATTGCTTTGTTCTTTCCACAGAGTGATCGCTTAAAGCTGATTCAGGAGCATCTAGATAACTTAAATTCACTTTGCTTAGTGCTTGCTATGGATTATGAGCACACCGTTAGTGAGGTTCATCCAAGTTTTGGTAATCCTCAAGTACCAACGAGTATATCTAATGATGCAATTCAACAATTAGCTACTGTAGTACACAAATTACGCGAAATCAAAATACAAAGGATGCAGAAGGTAATATTAAGTGTAAATTTTAGTCAGCGTTTCATCCAACATTTTGCTTTCCGTTGATCATGTTATCCCTTGGTTGATTACAGCTCCAAGACCTTGTGACTACAATGTTGGAGCTCTGGAATTTAATGGATACTCCAATAGAAGAGCAGCAAATGTTTCAGAATGTTACCTGCAATGTAGCTGCTTCAGAACATGAAATTACTGAACCGAACACTCTTTCTGTGGACTTTATCAACTATGTGGGTAGAGTATTTTGGTATTACTAGATTTCAAAATATTAAGGCTCTGGATTTGTATCCTTGTAATATGGGGAGTTATCTTTTGAGAATTTAATTTGCAGGTTGAAGCAGAAGTTGCTCGGCTAGAAGAATTGAAATCTAGCAAGATGAAAGATCTTGTTCTGAAGAAAAGGTCCGAGCTGGAGGACATATGCAGAAAGACACACATGGTTTTGGAAACAGATACTGCAATGGATTATGCAATAGAAGCCATAGAGTCTGGTAGAGTCTTTATGATGCCAATGTAACTTTTATTGCTTATAGTTCACATTGCTGATGTCTAATTTGGTGCATATGGTTGCAGGAAATGTGGACCCAACCTGTTTCCTTGAGCAAATCGAACATCAAATTGCGAACGTCAAGGAAGAAGCTTTTAGCAGAAAGGAAATTCTTGATAAGGTTGAGAAGTGGTTGGCAGCATGTGAGGAGGAATGTTGGCTTGAAGAGTATAACAGGGTTAAGTGTCAAAATCATTTACGTATATCTGCCCTTTATTATTTCTTTATTTTAAATCTTAATTGTTGCTTGGTGGTGTCTATACAGGATGAGAACCGATATAATGCTGGGAGAGGAGCTCACCTTACTCTTAAGCGTGCTGAGAAAGCTCGTGCATTGGTTAACAAACTTCCTGGTATGCTCTGCTTTGTGCTTGGCTGTCTATAAAATAAATGTGATAGAGGATCAGTTTATTTGAGCATTGTGATATTTTACGTCGCTCAGTGTACTGAAGTTCATCCCTTTGGTACAAACTATTTCTAAATTTGTTTGATGCTTCATTGATCATTTGCTTAATACTGTACAACATCACAATCACGCTCAATATTGTAGAGGTCTGGTTTTCATATCATGGAAAGTTGATCTTTTTATGTTGTCCAGGAATGGTGGAGGCATTGGCTTCAAAAACCATGGCATGGGAAAAAGAAAGAGACATTAATTTCTTATACGATGGTGTAAGTCCACAAGTTCTTAGTAAGATTAGGTCTTAAGTGCTCCGTGCTTGATTTCACCCATTTCTTGTTGCTTATATCTGTAATGATAAGAGGTAAATTTTAACTGAATTAAATTTTCCAGATTCGTCTTCTTTCTATGCTTGAAGAGTACAGCATACTAAAACAGGAGAAAGAGGAAGAAAAGCGGAGGCAGCGGGTATGGATTTATCATTTGCTCTATAATATAAGTTTCTTTTGACTAAGCATTACACCAAGCAGACTCCATTGCATTAACCTCTACTATGGATGCTTCTGCTTACATGGTAAACTAATTTTGTCATGTCTCTACTGTTCAATGTTGTAGGACCAGAAGAAATTGCAGGGCCAGCTAATAGCAGAGCAGGAAGCACTTTACGGGTCAAAACCTAGCCCTTCAAAGACTCAGAATATTAAAAAAGGTCCTAGATTTTCTACTGGAGGTGCAAGCACAAGAAGACTTTCCCTTGGTGGAGCAATGCTCCAAACACCTAAACCTGATTTAATTAACTCCAGCAAAGCTACACGTCCTGGCAAGAAAATTGACCGAGTGCACCAACATGACAATTTGAGCCACCGGCAAGACGATGGCTTGGCTGCATTATCTGCTGGTAAGTTATTTGAAAATGTCTCAGTAATAGGTTTACTGGGGATCTGTTATCCTTTAAGATACTTGCCATATAGTTATCATTTTCCTTTCTCTTTCCACTTTGAATTTTCATTTCCTAGCTATTTGTTGTTGAAAGTTGAACTTATGTTTATTGTAAAATAGTCTTTACAGAAAAATGAAACAAAAAGGCATCAGTATCTTATAAAATGACTACAAATGATAGTTTTGAAGAAAAAAAATATGAATATGCTTAAATGCTTCATGTTTATGAAATTTGGTGTACATGCAAGTTTGTATAAAGTTCTGATAACGTAATTGTTCATTTTCTTGACTTTCTATAGGGAGGAGGGGATTAGATATTGCTGGTCTCCCTACAAGAAAGCATTCCTTAAGTTTCGTAAATGCTCCAGAACCCGAAACACCAATGCTCCGGAAACCTTTCTCACCAATTTCTTCTTCAAGAGGATCATCGAAACCCAACATACAAGAAGATGTAACAGTAACAAATGGTGAGGCTACGAAGAAGACCCATACATTTGATGAATTATCCTTTAGTGCTAAAACTCCTAGGAAAACTTGTGTAGTTGAAGAAGAAAATAGAACTCCTACAAAGGCAATGCCAATTCCAGTGCCCTCAACACCATCAACAGTGTCTGTTCCAATGCAGACGGTTATGACCCCACTTCCTTATGCTCCTTATGCTGCTACTAATCAAGGACAAGAGATTGAATATTCATTTGAAGAAAGAAGAGCTGGATTTGTTGTTCCCACAACTCCTCATATCCAGTTGTTACAAGTTTGATTTGTATTATTGAATTGTTGGTACATTTGATTTTCTTCGGATGAGTCAAATTGTAATATTGCCTGTTATTATCATACAATATAAGTGTATACAGTCTACGAGTTCCCAACGTGGAGTAATCCGAAGCTTAATTGGTTATTAATTTGACGATTATTCATTCATCCCGGTTATTACAAATGATTCATTCAGCTTGCTTACTCATCAAATAACTGCATCACTGCATAAAGTTCGAAATAACTGAATCTGTAATACAATTACTTGGCTCAGAGTGAGGGATTGAGCTTCCCTGATACAGTAAATCAAAGCTCTTTACAATTTTTACCACAACCATTTATCATTAAACTTACTAAATCAACGTTCCCATTTCTCAATTTACAATCTACTATAATATTCAAATTAAGATCCATTACCAGTGACTATCCATGTTCCATGGATCAATTTCTTCAGTTCATGATGAAATAGCAATTTACCTGCAAGGATCAGGTCTGACTTCATGTCTGAACGGAGAAGCTTTTAGGATCTTGGCGTCTGAATGGAGTTTCATTATAAATAGCATACCCTTTCTGTATGTTCTTCAATTCGATTTGTTGGGTAAATTCCTGTGAAGCATCAAATTCCATTTCCACCATACGTATGTGTAACAAGATATCCTCTATGGCAAGGGACTTACTTTACAAACTTCCACTTCGAACCCACAATCCATTAACAGCAATATCCATGCATGTTGCTGCTCAGAAAGACGATCTCTAGGGCCTTTGACTTCAACAAGCTTGGCTTCACCTTTGTATTCTCCATGGAAACGCCATAGCAACAAATCAGGCATTCCACTCGACCAACTTTGATAATCTTGGGAAATTTGCCGACAGAGTGAGGCCAAACAAGGTCCGCCAGTGCAGGAGACAGCTGCCCGAAGTTCAGAGAGAGAATGCCGGCTCCAGTTAACTCCCCTACAAGCTGTTCCCAAATGCAATTCCCACGATGTAATGACAATCTCCTCAGCCATACCATCATGAATTTTCTGCAACTGAGATTCTACAAGGGCCTTTCTCACAAGATAGAAGCTATCAGTCCCCAAATCCAAGGGTGCAGTCTGCAAGATGAAATACTTAAATTATTTGTAACAAAATAAAAGGGAATTGCAACATGTAAATAACTTAGTCGAATATTGACCAGACAGGAATCACACTGTAACTAATGGATAAACAGGCAGTTAATGATTGTTAATGTTCCATAAATTGGCAGACAAGCTAAATCTGGAAAGCTGAAAGGAAACTAGAAAATCTAGGCTAGGTCTGCATGCAAGAATGAAATCACTTGTGTCCCTGCAATGGCTTACTATTTCCATAAAGAACTTTTGCCCTTTCAGTCTTGATGACCATTTCGTTTTGAATTTCTAGAAGCATATTATTGAAAGAAGTCATATTGGTTTGAGAATATGGTGGCGGAAAGGGAGTGTAAGTTCCTTGCATCATTTGGCAGTAGGCAATATAAAGAATGGGGAGGATATTATCAGACTCATGCAGCAGGAATCTCAATATAACATACAAAACCATGGTTAACTTATTGCCCAGACCAAGTCAAACAAATAAACACTTTTTCCTGAACACTGTTTATATTGGACATGGCATCTTTGGGGGAAAATACATGCATGTGCTTTTAAGAATCAGAAGAATCGTTGTAGAGGTGATGTTTTTGCCTTCTATGCAGGTTTTATGCTTCTAAATGAATAAGGATTAGAGGAATTTTTCAAGTACTCTAAACTTGATTGGAAGGCATAAACTTTTAATTTGGATTTTATGATGTTGGTAAATTTATACTAAGTTCTTGTGCAAGGGATCCTTTGGCCGAGGAAAACTTCTTTAGCTTCAAACAATGTACGTATACAGAGATCAAAACTACAGAAATTGAAATTTCATGTGCGCATATGATTTCTATTTTGGTTCTGAAATCTGAAAACAGATTATAGCTTTTGAGATGCGCAAATGCATACCTGAAATCTGTTGCGGAAAACATCTGGAACATCGGAAAATATGATGTCCCACATGAGAAGAGCGAAAATTGTCAACCAAATACCACTCTCAGCATGAACACCATGCCATCCACCGCCTTCATCAGCATAATATTGCAAAGCAAGCTGCTCAACTCCACACTGTTCCCCATCATCTCCATAGAACCTGCTCTTCTGGCCAATTTCAGAGTTTAATGGTCTCCCCTGAATATGAACCTGAGTTGGGAGTTGTAAAATGAGAAAACTGATAGCATCAAAATGACAATCCTATGGATTAAGGTTAGAAGTTAATTAATTGTTAGCATCCTAAGTCTAAAACCCATGAGGGATATGACCAATTATTTACCTCCTTAATCTTCCTCCTGATGGAATCTGCGAAGCTAAGAGGCCTCCAGCGCCTTGGGGGCTTTCCCAAGCGCAGAACTCTCTTCTGCAATGCTATCCTTGAGCCAGAACGTACCCACTGATCCAATAATCCATGTTCAGCAACTGAAAGACTCTCACTGAAACAGCCCATGTGCTCCAAATCAATCGACAATCTTAGTGTCCAGTAACCTCGCCTCCCATCAACAGGGAAGCAAGCAAGCAATTTCTTTAGCAACATTACGGCATCTTTGTACCTTAGAAGAAGAAATTACTTAGGAAGATGCTTGCAAAATCTTTTCTATACATGGAATGTAAGAGATTTAATTTTAAGCTCAGTGCTAAAACATACCTTTTGACATGAAGTAATTTCTTGAAAAAGGTTAACCAGGATGACATATTTTTTATTTATCTAAAACCTCAAAGGGGACCCAAAAATTTTCAGATTTTGTTTTCTTTAGACTGAAAATGAATTCAAGAAATTTTACTTATGATTAAAATGTTAAATTTTGAAGTATTCTCTTCAGAAATACAATAGAGGAAAAACTCAAATTTTTTTTGCTGGAAGTTTCATATATTTATTGACCAATGCAATTTCTTGGTAGTTTTTAAACTGCCAATAATAAATTTCTTTTGAATTTAACTTTGCCACCAAACCAGTCCTCAATGGGTATCAAGTTTCATGGTCTGATGTGTAGAAATTCATGAGCCCATAGGAAAACTGAGATAAATTCAAAGGGCTGGAAAATCAGCTTTTTCAAATTATTTTTGTGGATGGTAAATCATAAGGAAGGAAACAGAAACATTAAGAAAATGCATAGAATGATGAGTTCTTTCTAGGTGATGCCGGGGGGCAGAGAGAGAGAGAGAGAGAGTTCTTGCTCTCCCTGAGATGCAAGGGGTCATATTAGCAACCAATGACTCAAAAAATGATAAATTCAATACCTACGCTCACACTCAAGAAAAGAGATCCCAAGCAGGATAACTTTTGAGTATGCCCATGATGCTGAAAAATATGAAAGAAACATAGCTGTTGATTCAGATGACATGGTCTGGGTTGCTTCTACAGCAGAGTTGGATACATGGGAATCAGCTATCCTTATGCATGCTAAGACCAGTTCACTATTGTCTTGCTCAAGAGATTCATCCATTATTTGTGCCACTTCAATTGCCTGCATGACACAACCATTATCATAAAGTAAAATGAACAAAAGATAAATATAACTTTTGCAGAAAAATATAACCTCTTCATAAGCTATCAGGTTACTTCGGGTTGGGAAAATCTGTTTAGAGATTATGCAGCTGTAATCAGGATACTTGACCAACCCCAAATCAACTAGCAGAAATGATGATAGATCCTGCTCTCCATTCAGGAAGAAAAGTCTCTGCACTTCGAAGATGAGCTAATTAATATCTGAGCTTGTCTGAGAGTTATTAAAGGACACAAGACATGAAAGTACCTCAACACGCCAGATAAGGTATTCAGCATTTGAAGATATCTTGATGCACATCCCAATTCTATCAAAACATAAATTTTCCAGGAATGAGCTGCAAAATGGGAACCAGAAGGAAAGATGGAAGTTTAAGTTTACATACCAAAACATGAAAAACACATTCTTTCATAAGATTTTCCTACCATGTTCTATCTTCATATGTAGATAAAAGGAATGCAATAAGATCTTGCTTTCTTGTAATGTGGGTGCCATTCTGAACACATCAATTATAGAAAATAAGTTAGAAGCCTATTGAAGAAACAAAAGTAAAGAAAGCACTTAAAGTATTAGTATATTTTATTTAGATAGCACAGGTGTTATGCGCATCAATGATGTTGGTAAAGGAATACTAGTTTTGAGTAATTTGGACAAACAAAAATTCAGGAGCTCAAAAGCCTACACTTGTACAATCCAAGATATATTTGTCCTATCAGAATAGGAAAAAGTGAAGACTGCTCTGCCAGGGATTGTTGAATATGCTACTCTCTCTATCTGTCCTCTTTTCCCAAATCACTCCCGCTTTGGTCCCATATAGCCATCATGCATTGACCCAAAGGGCTTGTTATAATTGCCATGGACTGTAATAGACAGTATAACACCAATTTGCCAGGAATTTGTATTCCCAAGAAGTAACAATAAAACACATATAGTTCCACTTATTCTTCATGCATAACAGTCTTTAAGGAATCAGCCATCATTCAAAGCTACAGATCCACAGTAGTAAACTATTTTGAAAAACAGAAAATGGCCACCTATAGATAATAAGTTCTGCTAACAGATTCTGTTATAAATTAAAGACTTTAGAAAGTCTGCCAAAGGAGAGGGCTCAAGAAAATGGCAGATGCTCCAGATGGATGACAATAATGCACCAACCCATGACAAAACCAAAAAAGGAAGGATACAAAAGTAGAATCCTAGAATCATGGAAAGCACCATCGTCCATTCCAGATGAGTTATAGGGATAAAATTTTACAAACTTGTTTATGTTTATTATGGTGGTTGCTCATTTATCATCCTTAGGTTTCAGCAACCTAGTACATAGCTCAAGACCTATAATAGAAAAATATTATGGCTATAAATTTTAGTAAAACGTGACCACAGCACACCTTATTAATCATGCGTGCTATTTCACGCAGCTCGGGGACAGATAACAAATTTAGAATATCTTCCATGTAATTCTTTTGTAGCTCTGTTGCATCTTCAATGGAACAAATATAACCTATTGCTGCAATTCCAAGCCAAGAGAATCCTATGTTACATATCTCATTTAAAATGTCAGAACTAAAAGTACAACAAATACTACCAATCACTAAAAATACCAGAGAGAGCCTTGATTGCCTGCTTAGTTTCTGAAACTTCTGGATATGAAATACTAGACACCCGGAACCATGGTCCTAAGATAGGAACACCAATATATTAAAATTATTACACATGAGAGGCAAATGTTATAAGGCTGACATAGAAAAGTTTATTCAAACACTATATTGAAAAATAGTACAAATAAAAATCTTTGCATTTTTGGAACAAAGATAATTACAAAACAATTTCACTAGTACCTCAAATCCAATACGTTCCCAGTTTGATAGGCCAATATAAAGATAATCAATGTGCATATACATACCAACTCGGAAGAAGTTAGATGCAATAAATGACCAGTGAAAAATCAAAATTGTCACAATATATCGCTAAACCTTTTAAAGAGCAATATGCTAGATGGTAAAATTAACCAATTTGCAGTCGTAAAAGAGATAATGTGAGATCCAAAAACAGCAAAGATAATATGAATCTGTGCCTGAAGAAAGATTGGCTAATGCTTTGATCATCAAATTTTCAAGGTAACCTTTGGTCTTCTAGATAATAAATGTAATAAAAATTAACTAAACACAGAAACTAGGATGCCAAATCAAACTCAACCTGATAGATGTCTTAACATGCAAGAAAGATCTTAAAAGTTAGGGAAAATTACAACGAGAACAATGTAGATGAAATAGAAATAGAAGGGAACTATAAATCAGTTGCATACAGTGGGGGAGAATTAGCAACATATACACCCCAAGGACAAGACAAAAGATCAAGTTACCTTTTTTTGTTTAATTATAATTTTAGTAAAAATATAGTGTTTTGCGAATTTAGCATAAAATGAAATTTTATAGTATACAATTTGAATCTACTAAATTTCCCTCAAAAAAAAAAAAAAATCTACTATAAAATACAAACTTTTTCTTACATAAAATAAATATTCCACGTTTTGTAGGGCATCTCAAGTTTTTAACTTTTCTCAAATAGAGATAAAGAAATAGTTATGCACCAACTTGCAATAGAATAGTATGGATGGCACCCAGTGACAAATGAATGATTTCCCATGAGGATTTATAAGATCCCATGTATCATTTGGCAAAAGTCAAGAATACTTAACTTCTATCACCTTCTTCCAGCTAGAGTCAAATTAAGCTTCCAAGTAAATTAAGTTCATCATACTAAAACCAAGGCAGCAAAAAAGAAACCAACACTTCAAATGAAGGGAAAAAATAATGCAAAAATAATAACCTTTCCGTGTATAAAGCCGGACAAAAAGGCTCTGACTCTCATCTGAGAGAGAAAGAAACGATTCTGCCATCAAATAACAATAAAATATCATTAGAAACCTGTATATATATATATATATATATATATATATATATATATATATATATATATATATATATATATAATTGAGACTATGCATTGGAGCTTATACCCATGGAATCTTTCTCATCATCAGTGAAAAGGTGTGCATTGCTCCTCAAAACTTCTTGCAGTAACAAGCAAAAGTTCTGCTGATATATTTTCTTGCTAGTTGCACAACTCCTTACAGATTCAACTACATGAAGAACATTTTTCCATAAACATGTGGAGTCCAGATAATCATCACGGTCTCTGTCACCAAGTGATATCACTTCACAACACACAATTTGAATTGGAACAACATCAAGATAATGTTTTGGAACAGAGGTCACATGTCCCTGCAGAAAATCCCATACTACATAACCATGAACATTTGAAAATGAAACTGCAACATATTCGTAATATAATCTGACAAAATAAAGTAGAGTAAATACAAATATAGAATAGTGATAGATCAGTCCAAAAAGATTCCCATAACCAGAAAAATCTCACAACTAGCTGTTTTTTTCTCATTAGAACACTTATTACATAATATAGTAATATACTTTTTTTTAGAAGATTTACTTAATATACTTAAATACACATAAAATAAGCAAGAATTAAATGCATTCAAGTTTAGATAAAAAACAACGAAGCTAAAGTGTCATATTACCTTGAATGTTACTGAATACTTGTCAATCAAAGGAGCCAAATATTGAGCTAAGGCTCGAGGGAGAAAACCAAGTGCTTTAGGGTCAGGGGCCTCTGCCAAAAGAACCTGCCCAAGAAGACAATGTAAGGCCAAAAATAATCGAAGAAGTTGTAAACAGCAAACATATGAGGAGTCACACCTTGATAGCATTTGGATCCTTAGTATTATTTGGATCTCTCAAAAGAGATATACTTGCCCCAAGATTTATGTCCTTCTCAATGCTGAATCTACGGCCAACAATAAAAGTTTCAAGAACCTTTTCTGATATGTTTTCTATACTAGCGGTTGCATTATATGTGGACACCCCATTTTTCAGTGGCAATGAAGAGCAATTAACTTCACAGCTAATCCTATCCCCATCAGTAGGTTTTCCAACTGAACAAGCTAGGCCTGGTTTGCAAACAATAGGCTCTATGTTTGGTGATAATTTACAAGGATTGCCGTCATTTACAGTATTCAAGTCAATTACAGTATTCTGTACAACAGTGCTCGGTCTTGAGGAGAAGTCCAACTGGAAAAGAGTGCGTTGGGTCAATTTTCGTTTTCGTTTCTTCCCACTCAACAGGCATGCATCTGGTAATCATTATTTTAAATATTGTTAGCTGGAATACAAAAAAATGAATCTGTTTGGTAAATGAAGGGTGTTCAATTCTTAAATCCTAATACTGGTATCAGTAATTAAACCCAAGAAAAACAAGGGTTTTCCACTAAAAGTAACATCAGGAATTAACTTATATGTTTTAGGAAACGAAGGACTTGGGTAATTAATTTTTTTATACAAGCTTCACTCCATTAGACACGGTGAACAAATAAACAATGCATATATTGAGATCATTTGGTACTTGCAACACCAAGCGAAGTTCTTATAATTTTACACTTAAAAACTCGAATCAAATGACTATATGCCCAAAAAGAAAGTTAGATAATTCGCAAGTCTGAAGGAGTCTTGACAAAAGGATGCTTTCTGAATGTACTAACATGAGATTGGAAAACAAAAGAAAATTCTTTAAAGAGAAAAAAAAAATACCCAGATGAGAATTAATCACGCAGTCTTCACCGCGTACTTTGCTCCCACAAACAGGACATGTTACCCAATCTTTAGTGGATATGTTAAGAGCACTTTTCTCATCTTCCTCCAGTTTATTCTCAGGAAATCCATTCCCGCCCTTGTCAGAAGCAAAAAAATCTTAAGAAGTATTAGTTTTATTTTCCCATCTACGATGTGCTCTTATGCATAAAAAGTATTAGTTAAGGGTTACCTGAGTGGAGATGGAAAGCAAAGAATGACGATTAGGAAGGAATCGCCTTCTTTTACCAACCAATCGGATCAAGCTTTCCCGACCAGTTAACGTTTTCCCCATTTCGATGAGTAATTGAGGGAGTCGGTGAAACGAAGGATATATCCAACCCGCAAGTCGAAAATTCGCGCCTTCCTTTTTTTTTATTAACTTTATTTAAATACTTCATAAGAGAAATCAACCAATGAATTTACTTCATAAGAGAAATCAACCCAAGAGAAATAAAAAATAAAAATCAACCGCAATAAATATAAAGATTAACTTATAATAAATATTGGGCTAAATTTCAAAATTATTTTTAAATTAATATTTCAATAAATTCTACATTTATTTGTGTTTATATTAAATATTTTTTAGTGTATTATTTCTCTTATTATTATTGAATTTTTTATTTTAAATAAGTTTAAGATATAAACTTAATTAAGAAAATAAATGTTGAAATTATCTTCTCTTTATTGTCTTCAAATTTATCGTTTAAATCATTTTTCTTTCAATTTTAAAATTTAACAATTTTAAAAAATAATGATCAAATCAGATTTTTTTAGTATACTAATTATCAAGATATCGAAAATTTTTAATATCCTAATTAATAATTTTAAAAATTATACGCTAGATTTTAAAAATTATATTTATGTGTAATATAATCAAAATTATATAATTTTATTTTAAATGGATATAAATTTAACTCATCTTAATAAATATAAATACAACCCAAAATATATAAATAAATAAATAAATAAATATATATATATATATATAATCTAATTAATTTTATTTATAATTTTTTTTAATAAAATATGTCAGAAAAAATATATATATTTTTAAAAATTATTTAATTATCAATTAATTATTTATTGAATATTAATCAACATCTTATCTCTAAAATTTTCTATAACTTTATTTTTTTATAGAAGTTTCATATACTTATTTTGCTGTACATGATTAATTTTATATATATATACATATATATATATACATATATATATATATATATTTTAAAAAATTACTCTTTTTATTTATTGTTTATATCAATTGCAAAGTTTAAAATTTCTTGAAAAAAAAAATTATTGATTACTGTTAAGAAAAAATTATCATTTTATCTAATAAAATTCAAAATGCATATTGCTTTTTTTTTATTTGAAAAAAAAAATGGAACTAATTATATTTGAAAATAATATGTAAGTTTTGAAATGAAATTAATTGTTAATATATTTATTTAATATTATTTGGAAAGTTTAAAATTCCTTGCAATTACTCTCCTTATTTGTAACTTGTGTAAAGTTTAAAATATTTTTCAAAAATTACTTCCCTAGTTAAATTCATACTATGTATGTTTTGTAATATAAATAGATAAATATTCTTCTAGGTTCATCTATTTGTGATTATTTGAAGAACACAATTGTCTCTTATGTTAAATTTCTTCATTCAATATTTTTCAATTATGTTTTTTTTTTTTCCTTAGAGACTTTAATATCTCCTTCTATGCAAGATATATTTTATAATTTTCCACTAAAATGTATTTCTTTTCTTTAAATACATTTTGTAATCTTCTACTAAAATGTATTTATTTTTTTTAAATATTTTGTTGACAATGAGTTTAGCGAAATTATGTCTGCTTTCTCATTGGTTATATATATATATATATATATA
>CANUEY010090332.1:0-24438 GCA_948099555.1 Croton setiger
AATCAGTCTTAACTTTAATTTTTCGGAAAATCAAATTTGGTTTTAGAGGCCGGTTTAAACCGGGCGTTAGTCAAAATTGTAATTTCGGCTAACGTACCCTACCCGCTTACCCAAATCTTTTGGTTCGTACTTTTGCCTTATCCAAAATAAAAACGGAGTCAAACATTTTTAGGTTTTTCTTAAAAACCGGTTCTCGATATGGGTGGCGACTCAAAAACAATTTTAAGATCGACTAATTTCGGCATTGCAACCAAAAACGGTTTTTATCGCCTTTGCCCGTTTTTCAGAAAATGAAAATGAATAAACCTGCGAAAACTCTTTTGCTCACAAAAGGAACCGACCGCCGGCGGCTCGTCCAGGTCGAAAAATCGGGCCGTCGACAGGTGGTTAAAACTATATTTATGTAAATATAAGTCAAATTATCTAATTAATGAAAAGTTAAATATTCAAATATTTTCCTATTATAGATTAATATTTTATTTTCATAGAACTATAGTTTGTATTTTTATTTTATTTTTCATTCACAATTTTTGAAAATTGTATTAATTTTTAAAAATATTTCAATATTTTATTGAATAAATTTATTTTCTAAAAAATAAAATATTATAAATTTAATATTCAATTGCAAAAAATATAATTTTTTATCTCAAATTCAAATTAAATAATTGTTAAATTCAAAATTTTTGATATAGTTTCAGAAAAAATATCATATTCACTAAAAAAAGTAAAAATATTAATTAATAGTATAATTAACTCAAAAAATGTAATTTTTTTAATGATTAAATAATTAAATTATTTTCTAATTATTGTTAGAATTTATTTTCTAATTTTATTTTCTCGATGAAATATATTTTCTAATTTTATAAATCACATTTTATATCTATCTAATATGTATACATTTAGTTGACACTTTTAATACATTTTATATAAACAAATAATATTATAATTTATGGTTCAATATCTTATGAATTATGCATTTAAATATGTTACTAATTAAATAACTTCCAAAATCAATAATTTTAAATTTAAATATTAATGGAACAAATTAAATAATGATTTTGGTTTTTACTTTTGTTCAGAAACTAATGTTGCTCATCATTTAACATAAGTAAAGACACCTTTCAAGTATTATTTTAGGCTGTAAAATCTCACAAATTAATTATTCTGATTGATGGTTTGACATTTCTAATCAAACTAATAATATTTATTAATAATTGAATAAAAGATAATTAATTTGACTAAGAGTTTTTTATTGGACAAAAATAATTAATTTTGATAATTTTCCATTTCATATGTACAATAATTTATTCCCTTTTCTTTTTTATTCCCTTTTCTTTTTTACATGGTTTGATTTTGTAAAAAAATTATTTAAATTTAAATGTAAATGTCTAATTTTTTGAATCTTTAAGTTACCGCCTGCGGTGGAGCGATAGGCGAGTTTTAAGAAAGTTTCGTTCGGTTTCAAACAACAACGGCCAAATTCTTGCCCAATTTTGAATTTTGAATTTTCTTTTTGAAGAAGCGGTGATAAAACATTTTTGCGCGCGAAACCGAACTAGTCGGTCTTTAAAAATTTGGAGTCGCCACCCTTCGGGAACCGGTTTTTCTTTTTAAGAAAATTAAACCAAATTTTATTTTTGAAAATTGACTCCATTTTAGTTTTTGGATAAAGCAAGTCTGAACCATAAATTTTGGGTAAAAGGGTTAGGTACGTTAGCCGAAATTTCATTTTGACTAACGCCCAGATTTACCGGCTTCTGAAACCAATTTCGTTTTCCAAATTTTAAGTTAAGTTTTTATTTTGGAAAGCCGACTAGCGATGTTCCTATTTCGGTGATTATCGGTCGTTTGCGCAAACCACATAACGAAAAGTGATTAATTGCGGAAATGAAATTACGGAAAATAAAAACTTCCACCCCTTAGTCTAATTTATTCTTTCTCCGATTCCGGAAAAAATAATTACAAACGAGTTCTAAAATTTTACATTCTACCCGTTTAATCCCCAAAATAAGCTAAAACTCCCAAGATAAACGTATTAGAGCAATCACAGAAAAATTACAAATTAGTCCTTAGAATTTTGAAAATTTACAAATTGGTCTCTCACTTTAGAAATTTAACATTCAGCCCCTAAAACATGCAAATTTGGCTAAAAAAATCCATAAAACACATAGAACATGTTAAATTAACAATTTGGTGCAAAACATGCAAAATTACATTTTGGTCTCAATTTTTGGAGATTGCATTTTGTTCCTATTTTTAGAATTTAACAAGACAGACCCTAATTCATGCCAAAATTGACTAAACAATTGGCAAAACATGCAAAATTATTCAACATGAGACAATTAATGCAAAATTTCCAATTTAGTCCTTAATTTTTAAAAAATTATAATTCTGCCTCTTTCTTTATTTTCAATTCCAAAAACATCTTTGTCTCATGCCAAGAAAGTGTAAACACAACAAACATCTAATATCAGAATTTCAAACAATTTGAAAAGCAGTCCTTTAAATTATCAACTTGCATAAACAATCCTTATTGCATGTTTTTATTCAAAATAGTCCATTTTACATATTTTCAGCTCAACCAGTCTGTTTAACATGTTTTCCCTAATCTGAACAGCATACCAACACATCAGCTATACCCAATCCATATCAATCAAGCAATTTATGCAACCATTCTATAACATCCTCTCATATACCTTACGTCATAAAACACTACCATTTTTTTTAACATTTTAACTCTCAAATTAACCCAAGTCAATTTCAATAATTAACTTAAGATATAACAAAAACATTAAACCAAACATCATACATATCAATTTACAGACCAATATTTACATATACTTAATCCTGTTTATCCAAAAATCCTATTAACATAACATGTTATAATATACATATTCCAAAACATATAATTCTGCTATACAAAACATAACATAAAACAAAAACTATATACAGCATATATAGATGTCGTGGTGTGAGGGAGAGAGGCCTAGGCTTCAGCTATACCGACCTGTACATAGGCTGGTGAAGTCTCAGTACTTCACTCAGACAGCAGACCTGAAAAACACAATTTGCGAGTTGGGTGAGTCGCATACACTAGATCATTCTGCATCGTATGAGACCCATAGGTCTTTCTATAACATATAGGACCAGTAGGTCTTTCTGTCAAATCATAGAGAAAACCGTAGGGTTCTCTCGTGAAATTAGCAAACACCGGCTACAATAATCACAACGACCATATTTAATTCATGTGGAAATGCATGTATATAACATACATTTCATATCTTCATGCTTCATATAATCATGTGATCGGGCTTCAGTACTGGTTAAAACAACATAGCTATATCAAAGATCAGATCAAAGAACTTAACTGGTCGGATTTCAGTATCGACTCAGGAACACAAACATCACAATTCATATATCAGATATTTCCAATTGACTGGGCTTCAATGCCGGTCCAAACAGTTCAATATAAGCATATAACAGCAGTTCCATATATCACAGATGACCGGGCTTCAGTAACGGTCCAAACAGTTCAATATAACATATTTGACAAACTCACCAAATCAAAATCAGACATATAAGTAAGTGGGTTTAGTACTTAACTCACTGCTGTGAACTCGAGTGGGCCTCGGGTTGTTTACCCCGCGCCGCTCGAGAACTTGATGCTCCTATAATTGTGAACCCTTACCGAGAAGCGCCTTTTCGAGCCGCCTAGCCGATCTGCGAAGGAGTCAGTTCTCCGGGGATGTTCACTCAGAGTGATATATGTATGTGTGTAGAATCGCCACTTAATTTATTTTTTTGAAGGGGAAAAATTAAGAAAGAACCCCTAGTGACTCCGTTTTACGATTAACCTATTTCTAGGTTAATTGCTGCAATGGATAAAATGCACTAGTCTTCGAACCCGAGGTGGATTCGGAGGTTATGTCATGCATTCATATCCATGATTCTTTTCCCTAATGTATGCAATGCAGGAATGAAAAGATTTGGAAAGGATCGTAGGGAGACCTGTTATCCAAGGTTATATCTCGAATATGCCTACATACTTTCGTTTGAATGAGAGATCAAGGTCAATGAAGTTCGAATTGCCTATTTAAAGGCGTCATGGACGGGGTGTGTATGCATGTATGCATGCTATGAGTGTGTGAAAGTGAATTTAGGCCTTTTCGGCTTAAAAGGAGTTTATCAACGTCCGAGGTAAAAAAGGAAGTTTGTCGACGTCCGTGGTCGAAAAGGGAGTTTATCGACGTCCGTGGTCGAAGTGTGTATCCAAATTTCGACTTTTGACTTTTGGACTCGACCCAAATTTTGATTAGTGACTTGACTTGACTTGATAATTTTGAACTTGTGAAAGAACTTTTACTTCCCAAGTACAATTCTGCTCTTTTTTTTTAGTTCTAACTTTTGCTGAAGCCGCCATTTCGGGTTTTCAACTTAGCGAGCTGCCCATTTTTGCCTAAGTCGCCCTTTCGGGTTTTCAACTTAGCGGGCTTTTCTTTTTCCTTTTTTTATTTGCTCTAATTTTTGCCTAAGCTGCCCTTTTGGGTTTTCGACTTAGCGAGCCTTTTTTTTTCTATTACTTGGCAAAGAGAATGAAATGAAAATTTTTATTAATTTGAACCGAGACCGAAGGGGTCGCCTACGTATCTCCGTAATACAATATTTCTTTTTCTTTTCTTTACAAAAGGAGAATCAGGTTCACGCAGTTCTTATTACATGCATGTGATTTATACATAATATCTTTTTAATTGATCTAAATTGCATGGATTTATGAACTCCAAGCCATCTAGATCTGCTAGGATAACTGCTCCATGGGAGAGAATTTTCTTCAGGAGATATGGTCCAGCCCAATGAGGGCGGAACTTTCCATGGGGGTCTATAACTGGTGCTCGGATTTCTTTAAGGACTAAAGAGCCTTCTTCCAACTTCCGGTCTTTGACTTTCTTGTTGGAATGTCTAGCCATTCGCCTTTGGTAACCCTAGATCTGATGCAAAGCCTGTAGTCTTCTTTCATCTAGACCTACGAGATGGTGATGATAATTATTGATCCAATCGGCCTCATTTATCTGGCTTTCTTGGATGACTCTGGCTGAAAGAACTTTAAGTTCGATGGGGAGTACCGCTTCCATTCCGTATACTAAGGAATATGGGGTTGCCCTAATAGGAGTTCGGATGGCAGTTCTGTAACCCCATAAGGCATAGGCAACTGTTCATGCCAGCTTTTGTGGTTCTGAACCATTTTCTAAAGGATGACCTTGATGGATTTGTTTGCAACTTCTACAGCCCCGTTTGTTTGAGGTTTGTAAGGAGAAGAATTATGGTGTTGGATCCTCTTATCCTTTAATAAGCTTGCGAACTCTTTCTGAAAATAAGTTCCATTATCAGTGATGATTTCAGAGGGTGTTCCATTCCCCAAGCGGCGAAGGCCATGGTGAAGAAATAGGATTCAGAGCAATAGGGGGTTGCCTTTGTAACTTGGCGAAAATTTGGCATTCATGACACCTTTGCGCGTGTTTTACGCAGTCTGCATTCATGGTCAACTAGTAATAGCCCAAATTCATGATTTTTTGAGCCAAATCCATCGGATTCCCCACCATGTACAGATTCCATGATTGATTCGGCTTCTGCCTCGTCTACACATCTCAGGTGCATACCATTCCAAACTCTTTTGTAAAGTACATCTCCAACTAAGAGGTAACCCGTTGCTAACTGTCTTAGGGTCCTTTGGTCAGTTTTGGATGAACCTCCCGGGTACTCCTGATTTTTGAGGTAGTTCCAGATATCCCAATACCATGGTTTGTCATCTACCTTGTGCATTATGGATGCTGGTTGTTTTTGGAGCTAAACTGTCAGTGGTCAAAATATTTTTCCTTCCCCAACGTCCATCATTGAGGCCAAGGTGGCTAAGGCATTACCAAATTGATTCTTGGTCCTTGGTAAGTAATCAAAGGTCAGATCGTCAAATTGCTGAGCCAATTCATCTAAGCGTCGAAGGTAGGGGACTAGACGCTCTTCTTTTATCTTCCATTTTCTCAAGGCCTGGGAGACTATTAAGTTGGAGTCACCAAAGACCTTTAAACTTTTTATCCCCTGGTCTAGGGCTGCTTCTAGTCCTTTTTTGTAGGCTTCATCTTCTGCCTCATTGTTGGTACAATTGAAACTTAGTTAGACTGCAATTGGGATGTATTCTCCACAAGGAGTTTTGAATACTACTCCGATTCCAATACCATGATGGTTAGAAGCTCCATCAAAGTATATTTCCTATGGGCCATTATCCATATTCAAGAGATCTTCATCAGGGAATTCTATCTCTTGCATTTGATCTGTGATGGGTAACTCAGCCAACTGATCTACTATGGCACCATCCTTAACTGCTTTTCTTTAGACAAATTTTAGATCGCTGCGAGCACTGACACCCACTTGGCTATTTTACTATCCAAAATCAGCCTCTCCATAAGGAATTTCAAGGGACTCGATTCTGCAATGACGTAAGTGGCGTATGATGAGAGGTAGTGTTGCAGCTTTGTGCAAGCCCAAGTTAAGGTTAAAGACAACTTCTCAATCTAGTTGTACTTAAGCTCGTACTCAAGCATTCTTTTGCTAAGGTAGTAAATAGCATTCTCGACTTTGGAGTCTTTTGCTTGTTAAGCTAGTAAAACTCCCATAGCTTCATCAGTTACTGACAAATAAAGGAGTAATGGCTTTCCCAACCTAGGAGGCTGTAGGACTAGTGGAGTTAGCAAATACTGCTTAACTTTCTCAAAGGTTTTTTGACAATCTTTGTTACACTCTCGGGAAACTCCTTTTCTTAAAAGTTTGAAGATTGGGCCACAGGTATCGGCCAATTGTGAGATGAATCGACTAATATACTATAGTCTCCCCAGAAAATCCTGAATTTCATTTTCAGTTTTCAGAGGTGGAATTTCCAAGATTGCCTTTGACCTGGAAGAATCAATCTCAATACCTCTTCTACTGATCAAGTGAGCCAGGAATAGCCCAGAAGTTGCACCGAAGAGACATTTAGCTGGGTTGAGCTTCAGATTATATTTTCGAAGTCTAAGGAAGAACTTCTTGAGCTCATAAACATGACTTTTAGCTGACTTTGACTTAACGACCATGTCATCCACGTACACTTCCACTTCCTTGTGAATCATGTCATGAAAGATGGTGGTAGCCATTCTTCAGTAAGTTGCCCCGGCATTCTTTAACCCAAAAGGCATGACCCTATAGCAGTAGGTGCCCCATTTTGTGATAAAGGCTATCTTCTCTTTGTTTGGAGATACATCATTATCTGGTTGTACCCTATAGCAAGATCAGTCAAGGAGACTGTATGAATACTCGAATTTTAAGGCCCGGAAAACCAATTTCCGCAGACCGCAAACAGTCGAGCCAGACCGGACGTTTTCGAAAAACAGTGCTGGAAGTATGCCTTTATAGTACTTGAAATGTCCAGGATTTTACGAGTGTCACTGAAATGCCCTCAAAAAAGCCATCGGAATCCCGGAAAGTCCTACAAAGGCTCCGGAAAGAAAAACGTGCGAGTTGCGGAGGCGGGGCAGCCCTGGCCGCCCTCAGGAGGCAGCCCCGGCCGCCCTCTGGAGGCAGCTGTTGACGCTTAATTTTTGTCCCCAAAAAGTACCAGTGATGATAATATGCCAAAGCTTGACGAGATCTCCAGAGTTCTAAAACAGCTCAGTTCTTCTCTGCTCTCAAAATATTTTAAGTTCTTTCCTGCTTCCGGAATGTTTTAATATTTTCAATCAATTCCAAAAATTCCCTTCTTCAAAAATATATATTTGAGTCTTTTTCTTTTTAATTTTAAAGAAGTTAAAATTAAAAAAAAATAGAAAAGAAAAATATCTAATTTCAATTTAATTTCCTTTTTGATGAATTTTTAATTTTAATTTTGTTTTGCTATGATTTCAACTTTAAAAATTAAAATATGATTTAAAAATAATATTTAAACAGAGTTTTAATTTTAGATTTTAGAGAAAAAAATAATAAAATTATTGAAGAAATGAGAGAAAATGGAAGAAAATTGAAGAAAAGGATGAAATTGAAGAAGAATGAAAGAAGTGAGTTGAATTAGAAAGGAGAAAAGGGAAGGAAGGACCTGATTGCACACGGGAGAAAAGTTCTGGGGGTAAAAACAGAATTCTGGAAAGTTGAGAGGGGAAGGCAGAAAGTTGAAAGTTTGGGAACCAAAACGACATGTCGTTTTGACTAAAGAGGAGACGACATTCATCAAGAAGGCGTTGTGTTTAGTTAAACGCAATAAACAACTTGCTGTTTTGACGTGAGGGAAGGCAAAAAAAAAATATAGGGGAAGACGTCGTCGTGTTACTCTAAAACAGAACAAAGAAGAGAAAGGAAATTGGGGATTAGGGATTTAGTGGTAGGAATCGGGAATTCAGTCGAGAGAAAGCAGAGAGAGAGGGAAAAAGCATTCGGTTTTGTCTTCTAGCGTAATTGAATGCCATGATGAGGACAAAGAGAAGAGCTGCAGAGGGACGATACGGAGAGACGCGCACGAAAAGAGACGAGGACGAAGGAGAGTGGGTGAAAAAGTGACGAGGCAGAATGATGAGGTTGGGGAGGCTATAAAGAGAGAGGCACGCGCAGAAGAAAGGGGGGAGATTCCAGAATTGAGAGAGGCGTTCGAGAGAATAGGAGGTCATTTCTGGAATCGATATAGCATTCTGGAGAGATAACTTTCTGTTTTCCTTTTTCTTCTAAAATTGTTTTTGATTCTGTAATCACAACTTCGATTCCTAATTCGAAATTAATTTGAATCTAAGAATCGAAGAGTTTTTGTTTTCTGAAAAATTTCCTTTCTAGAGCTGGAACTTCGAGGATTGTAAAAGGAATTGAGATTTTCTGTAGCTAATTGGCTGATTCTAAGGTACTATAATTTACATCTTTTCTGTTTAATTTCAAGTTCTTTTTGAATATGAATGGTTTAGTCTGGGAACCAGACTAGTTGTGTGTTTGTTGGCTGCCATTGTTCTGTTTAAATTTCTTTTGATTCTGAATATGAATTTAGATTGTTTCTTCTGACTGCTTGGAATGTAATTTTCCTGTGTTGAATGTTAGATCTTGATTTAGTTAATAGGTTAAAATGACTGGTTTGGACAGAGTGTTCTTGGTTCATTAAGTGTTGAGAATGTGAAGTTGTTGATTGTTGGTTTGTACATATTGCATTTAGGTTAAAAAATTGTTGGTTTTTTGTAGTTATAGATGATTTCTTTTCTGTTTGTCATCTTGTTGCATTGCTTATCTATATTGTTCTGATTTGATGAACAATAGGGGTTGAGTGTCTTGTGAAAAATGAACTTTTATTCTATGACCATAGGCCTTGAATCTTAATGTTCAGTTTACATACGGTTTCTGCTAGTTCCTTTTCTGCATCTTCTTATTTCTGTTTAACTATTTGCAGAGTCATTTACTTCTTGAAAAAGATTATTGAAATCATGTTGATGCACAACATTCTGCTTCTGTTCTTCAAGGATTAGAATCAACATGCATATTACACTTTCATTTTCATCTTGTGGAAAACAGTTTGTTGGGTATGAGTGAGTTGAGAATGTTATTGCTTTTGTTTGAAATCGATGCTGGATTCTTGAAGTTTATGTGGTTCCGTTTGGGATTCCATTTTGGTTTAATACTTTTGTATTCATCCCTGAGTTTGGGTCTGTTGAGTTGTTATTTGAAATGAAACTTCATAGCTGCATTTGAATCTGTTTAAATAGCATTCATTCACCCCTTGAGATCTTTGATAAAAGTTTAGGTTTATTTGTACATCTAAAGTTAGATTTCATTTCTGTTTTTGTTTTGAGCCTTGTCGAGATAATTGTATGATGAGACAATCTGTGAGATTTAAGGGCAGAGACAGAAGGGAAAACCTCGAAAGGTAGTTTGGGGAAAAGAAATAAGCATAGGGGCAGTATGATCTTTTTATTAACATGTGGATATCAAAATGAAATTTGGACATGTTTTGTTTCTTTGTTTGCTGGAATTGCATAATATATCTGTTTTGCATGCTGATTGTGATGGAAAATGATATGAATGTATGATTTTGTCTTTCGGGGCATTTTGGTAATTTCTCAAAATATGGGGGGCATTTTTGTAATTTCATATTTTTGTCCTAAAATGTGAAAATTTATTTTATATGAGGAATATTTGGCTGATTTGGAATATTTGTGGTAAATTGATGATTTTTTATTTTTTGGGGCAAAATTGCAATTTTCCAAAATTTGGGGGCTAAATCGTAATTTTCCAATTCTTGCTCATTAAATTGCATGATTGAATGGATGTTTTCTCAATTTGGTATGTTTGTTAGTTTGAATGAATGAGTTTTCTAATTTCTGGACCTAATTGTAATTTTTATAATTTTGTGGACCATTTTGTAATTTTCCTTTTAATGTTTGTTTTATGTCAATTTTTGAGTTTTGGGTTTAATTTGGGTTATTAAAGGGTAGATTGTAATTTAATAGGCATTCGGTTTTGTAATTAGTTGTTTAGGTTTTATTTTCCGCAATTTTAATTTTCGCAACTTATTTTCCGTAACTTTACCGCTTTCTAGTTGTGTTTTGCGCGAACATTAGTTATCACCGCTTAGGAACATTATTTAGTTGTTTTCAAAATTAATAATTGACTTGACTTAAAATTGGAAAACGATTTTGGTTTGAGAGGCCGGTTTTATACCGGGCGTTAGTCGAAATGTAATTTCGGCTAACGTACCCAACCCTCTTACCCGAAATCTGGTTTTGATCATGCCTTATCCTTAAATTAAAAACGGAGTCAACTTTTCTTTCAAAATTAATTTGGTTTTTCAAAAACCGGTATCCCGACGGGTGGCGACTCTAAAAACCAATTTTAAGACCGACTAGTTCGGCAACATCCAAAAAATGTGTTTTATCACTTTCTTTTCAAAAGTTAAATTTTTAATTTTTCGGTTTTCTCTAAAATCGGAAAAGTCGTTGTGAAGTCGGGACGTCATCAATTTTTTTTGGCGACTCTGCTGGGGATCGAACCCAGAATCTCTGGTTTTTCTAACTGAATTTTTGACTGTAATTAAGGGTTAACTCGTTTTTCAAACAAACCAAAATCGTTTTCTAACTCTTAAGTCAAGTCATTTTTCAAAATAAAAATTGTGCGCGGTGATTACTAATGTTCGTTGTTTGTTTACTGCTTTCTTTACTGCTTTCTTAGGTTTGCATATCATTTTCATTATCTTCTATCTCCTTCTTCCCTTATCACCCCGCGATAAGGTTACCAGTGCGATCAGCTGCTGCCTTCCGAAATTTTTTGATACACCAGTCGGAGTACTGGTAATGCTTATCACCCTTAAGTCCCGTACTGAAATGTATATAAAACGGTCAAGGCCTCAAAAGCCGAAACCGCGCTTACGGAACCTGAAACCTGTCAAACCCGACTTAACCCACATATAGTCGACCATAGCAACTTCCATTTAGGTTTTTACCCGAAATGTTGTGCTGTTGTTTTGCATAATCATCCTAAATGCGAGTGCTATCGACAATCTCAAATTCCCTTGATGACTGTTAAGATTTGACCAATTCCTAGGAATTTAGGCGTCGGAATTTTGACCAACGTGTGCGGGCGATATAAGGGCGGAGGTCATGCATTTCCTTCCCCCCGTTCCCCTTTATTTATCTATTTTTATCAGTCGTTCATGCATCACCTAACCTGTTTCTGTTTCAGCCATTTTAGGAAAGTTTGTAGTTAGTATAGCCCGTCGACCTCGTAACCGTAATCGGGTTCGGGATTTGAGGGAGGTTATCGAGGCCAGGCGTGCTGCCCGAAATCGAGCATCATTTTAGGCCCATCAGGAAACACTAGCTCGGGCCCAGTCTGTTGGCCAAGCGATGATTGCCATTGGTGACTGGAATATGGTGGAAGTAAATACCCCAAGGCCGAATGTCCGAGAATTTGTTATGTCATTTTCAGTGCCAGTAAGTGCCATAGTCAGAGAAGGTTTGGATTCGGTTCTGTGTCGCATATTGCAAGAATTCCCAGTTCTTGACTCGTTCGAGCCCGACAGTGTTAGAAATCTTCGGCTTAACAGTTCGGGGTGGTATTTTCATAGTATTGATCAGCCTATTGTACTGGAGTGGAAATTTGTAAACCCTGATGAAAATTTTTAATCAGTCTGTTTTGTTTGCAATGTGAATATAGTTACGGTTAACCGGGCTTCATTACCGGTCCAAACAAATCAATATAACCATAACATTTAACTTTTCATATATCACAGTTGATCGGCTTTAATACCAGTCCAAACCATTAAATAAAACATATTATCTCTTTTCCATATAACAAAAATGACCGGGCTTCAATACCGGTCCAAACAGTTCAAATAAACTATAAAATCTCTTTTTCATATGTCATAGTTGACCGGGCTTTTTTACCGGTCCAAACAATTCAATATAGCATATTAAACAATAACACATAGTCATGTCTATACGTGTAAGTAAGTGGGTTTAACACTTACCGTACTGCTGTGAGCTCGGTTGGGTCTCGGGTTGTAACACCTCTTACTATACTCTTATGTCATAAAACATGCCATTTTTTTTATAATATAACATACGTCACATGTTGCTATCTCTGTTTTAATCTCTATAACATATAATGTAACATTCACATATCAAACATATAATAGCATAATAAATCTTTTCTCTTTTACCTTACATGAGATTAATTTGGTCATTTTCTGTACTATAGACATATATCAACATAGCATACTTTACATATATCAAAATATGGATATAACAGCAGTTTATCCAAAAGGCTATATAACATAGCACCATATATTTACATGCCAAAAACATGTATAATTATGCTTACATCACAAAGAATAAACAAACTATATGCAACATACATAATATGAACTGTGAGAGGAGAGAGGCCTAGGCTTCAGCTGAACCGACCTGTGCATAGACGAGTAAAGCCTCAGTACTTCACTCGGACTGCTGACCTGAAACATATATTGCGATTTGTTGAGTCGCATACTCAGCAAGTGTAAACCACATTTAAACAATATTAGCATATAAGGCAATACAATCAAAGCATATCAATAAGCAATGAGTTTAAGCCATATTTATAATATATCATCATCTCTGTATGCATATAATACTATATGTCATGTTTTCTCTGTTCTTTAGTTGTGATTTATCGGCCAAGTGTTGCCCCGGGAATTTCACCGCAAACGGTTCTCTAACTGGATCCAGTAAATGAGGAAGACCTGGAATACCGTCGGTCAAACCTCTCTCTGTAAGATCCGAAGATCAATTTTGTAAGATCCGAAGATCACTCTGCAGTATATAGGACCCGTAGGTCTTTCTATATCATATAGACCCGTAGGCTTCTCTGTAAAAATCCGTAGGTTTACTCTGGTGAAATTTGCAAACACTGGCTACGATAATCACAACACCTATAATTATGTCCTGTAGAAATGCATTTATGCAATATACATTTCATAACAATATCTCTCATATAAGCATATACCCAGGTTTCAGTACCGGTGAAAATAACATGTATATCTTTATATCAGATCAAATAACTCAACTGGTAGGATTTCAGTACCGATTCAAGAACTACAAACAAGGCAATTCATATATCATATATCTCTAGTTGACCGGGCTTTAGGACTGGTCCAAACAATTCAATCAAACTATAAAATTTCACTTTTCATATATCAGAGTTGACCATGCTTCATTGCCGGTCCAAAAACAATTTCATAAAACATATTAAGCAATATCACATATCAACTCTCTATACATGTAAGTAAGTGGTTTAGCACTTACCTCTCTGCTGTGAGTTCGGTGGGGTCTCGGACTGCTTACCCTGTGCCACTCTCGAACTCGATGCTCCTATAATGCATAACATAGCAACCATGTTCAACAATTCAATTTAGGAACTCATATAAGCTATGATGCATGGTTTCATATTTAATTCTCTGATTTAATTGATAATTTCAATTCGAATAATTTTCTATAATTTAAAACTCAATCTCTAAAAATCTCTGCTTTAAAATCTTTTAATGTCAATATAAAAATAATTGACAATCTCTATTTAACATATAATAATTATAATTAAACATAATTATAATTATTAAAACCATTTATAAACTTTAAATAAACTCTTTAATACTTTAAAACTTTAATCTCTAATAAAACATTTAAATCTCTAATTAAAATATTTAAACCTCTAATTTCAGGCTTAAAACTATCTTTAAATAAATTTCTGACGTCAAAAACGGGTTCATGACGTCGAAATTAGGTTGGAAGGGCCAAAAATATAATTTATAAAGGTCTCTGGGTCAAAAATATAAACATTTATAATTTCAGGGGCCAATCTGTAATTAAAAATATTTGCAAAATTGCCCAAAAGGACTAAATTGAAATGCGGTAGAAACTTCAGGGGCTAAAATGTGATTTTACCAAAATCTGGGTGCTGGCGCGCTAAAAATCCTCAAAACGCAGCCAAAGGTGCCGTTTTCGGGGGCTGGATACTTAATCAAAACGCGGACGTTCCACGCGTTTTGGGGCGTGCCTCAGGGGTCAAAACGATGCCTCCCTCTATCGTTTTGATCTTCTTCAACCTCCTTCTCCCCCTATTTCCAGCCGAAAACCCAGACTCTCAAGCCTACTTCCAAGCGACCATACGTCCACCTCCGGCCACCTTCCGGCAAGCTACGACTACCTTTCTCTTCCCCTGCACACCCTCTAGCTAACCATTGGAGCCAAATTCCCAAAACCCCTCTAGATTGAAAGATATAAACACTCAAAGTTGGCTCCTCACACTGATTTTTACCCAGAACCAGAAACTGCCTGTTTTTCTCTCAACTTCCGACAGTCGTTACGACCACCTCCGGCGGTTTTCCGGCAAACTAAAACCACTAAGCTCTTCTCCTACATGCCCTCTACAACTCTATCGAAGCCAAATCCTCCCATACACTCTCAATCACAAGATACGAAGCCTCAAAGTACCCTTCGTGAAACTGCTAAGAAATCCAGAATTTTGCCAGTTTTCGTTTTTCACCTCTCCTTCACAAACCAGCCTATCTCTTCCCTATTTCTCACTTCTAAACAACTAACACACATACCAGAAACCTAATACAAACATCAGATTACCTATTTTCCTTCAATTCCCTTTTCTCTCTCTTTTTCTCTTTCTTTCTTTCTCATTTTTCTTTCTCTTTCACATTATCCCTTTCTCTTTCCTCTACCTAGCAGTAGCCAACTTTCTCACCTCTCAACACAGCTTCTAAAAACTTGCCAGCAGTACTCAAAAGCCAGCAGCAGCTTCTCTTAACAATTTAAACCCAAATTATCCTTTTACTTACTTAATAACAAAGTTAACCAAAAACACATTTCTCTTCTTTCTATTTTCTTTAATTCCAACCTCTAATCAAGTCCAGCACCAGCTTAAAATTTATTTTAGGTGTCGAAATAAATAGTATAACACGTGTCTAAAGTTTCGTAAAAATCGGAATCCGAAAATTTGTCGCGGTTCGATCGGTGCCCTAAACCGAGCCGAAACCTCGACGATTTTTACGGAACCATAACCGTACGATTTTGTCGTGTAATTTTGGTCCCAAAAATCTTTAAATCATGTATGTAAACATATAAAATCATATCAAAATTATTTACTTTAAAATATTGCGCGTTTTCGATATTTTTCGATCGCGCGAGCCCAAAAGCCTAATTGGCTCCGTTTATGTCTTTCGACGGTAAAAGAACTTAAAATCTCTCTTGTTTATCATTTTTAACTCATATATTACCATTTCCAAATCATATATTTCATTTCAATGCAATATATCATATCAAACTTTAATGCATTTTAAATAAAAATGTATAAAATGCATGTAATGACGCCAAAATGACGTATGACTCTGGTCGGGGGTGTCACAACTCTCCTCTCCTTAAGAATTTTGTCTTAAAATTCCATACCTGTACTCTGGAATAGCTTTGGATACTTCTGTCGCATCCGTGCTTCTGTTTCCCAAGTGGCTTCACCTTGAGAATGATGCTTCTAAAGCACCTTAACCATAGGAATATCTTTATTTCGAAGCTGTTTCACCCCATATTCCAGTATCCTCACTGGTTCCTCTGTGTAGGTTAAGTTCTCTGCCACCTCAAATGTTTGCTCGTTAATCACATGAGTAGGGTCTGATCTGTATCTTCGAAGCATACTCACGTGAAAAACGTTGTGAATCTGTGCCAACTCTGCTGGTAAGGCTAATCTGTAAGCTAAAGGACCAACTCTCTCTGTGATCTCATATTGACCAATATATCGTGGTCTCAATTTTCCCTTCTGTCTGAACCTGATGATGCCTTTCCAAGGCGAAACTCGAAGGAAAACTCTGTCCCCAATACTATACTCCATATCTCTGCGGTGTTGATCCGAATAACTCTTTTGTCTGTCTTGCGCTGCCTTTAACTTTGACTTTACCGCGCTGATATTATCAACTGTCTCTTGAACCAACTCTGGACCCTCTAGTGTTCTCAATCCCTCTTCGTCCCAACAGATAGGACTTCTGCACTTCCGACCATAAATTGCCTCATAAGGTGCCATACCGATGCTGCTGTGAAACTGGTTGTTGTAGGCAAACTCCATCAAACTGATGTAATTATCCCAAGAACCTTGGAACTCTAATACACATGCCCACAACATATCCTTGAGGGTCTGGATGGTTCTTTCTGACTAGACGTCTATCTGCGGATGAAAGACAGTACTAAAATGAAGCTTTGTACCCAAAGCTGCCTGTAAGCTCTGCCAAAATCTCGAAACAAACCGTGGATCTCTATTAGACACAATGGATATAGGTACTCCGTGTAGTCTGACCACCTCTTTCACATACTTTGTAGCCAGTTGATCCAATGAAATACCCCACCGGATCAGAATAAAATGAGTTGACTTCGTTAATCGATCCACTATGACCCAAATAGCATTGTTTCTGTTGGGTCTTAGGCAATGCTGTGACAAAATCCATGGTAATCCGCTCCCACTTCCACACAGGTATAAGTAATGGCTGTAATTTACTTGCGGGAGCCTGATGCTCAGCCTTAATCTGTTGGCAAATCAAACACTTGGCTACAAATTCAGCCACATCTCTCTTCATTCTAGGCCACCAGTAATGAGTCTTTACTGATTGGTACATCTTCATCGCACCCGGATGCATAGTATAAACCGTGTTGTGTGCTTCATCCAATATCTCATTCCGAAGCCCATCCATATCTGGAACACACAGCCTGTGATTCAACATCAACACACCACTATCCAAGGTAAAAGTAGTTACCTCGCCCAGCTTAACTTTGTCAAAGAGGCTCAAAAGCTGCGGATCACTAGCCTGTCTCTGCTGTATCTTCTCTTTCAATACCGGTCTCACTCTCCAAGTTGCTAACAAAACTCTCTCGGAGTCATCATCCAGGCCTATATTCAACTGCTTCAACTCATTCACAAGCAATAAAGATGATACCTGTGAATAAGCTAAAGTACCATCACCCTTCCGGCTAAGGGCGACAACTACAACATTAGCTTTACCTGGATGATACTCAATGGTACAGTCATAGTCTTTGAGTAACTCTATCCACCGTCTCTGTCTGGCATTTAACTCTCTCTGTGTCATCAAATATTTCAAACTCTGATGATTGGTGAATATTTGGAAAGTCTCTCCATACAGGTATTCTCCAGATTTTCAAGGCGAAAATCACTGCGGCAAGCTCGAATCATGAACTGGATAAGACTTTTCATGAGTCCTCAGTTGTCGTGAAGCATAAGCTATGACATTACCTCTCTGCATCAGCACACGACCCAATCCCTGATGAGAAGCATCACTGTATACCACAAATCCACCTGTACCTGAAGGAATAGCCAACACCGGTGCTGTTGTCAACTTTTCCTTCAGCTGATCAAAACTGCTTTGGCATGCCTCTGACCAAACAAAAGGAACATCTTTACAGAGTAGCTTGGTCAAAAGGGTAGCAATCAAGGAGAATCCCTCGATGAATTGACGATAGTAACCGGCCAAACCAAGAAAACTCCTAATATCTATAACACTGTGTGGTTGTGGCCAACTCTGAACAGCCTCTATCTTCTTGGAATCCACCTCAATTCCATCCAATGATATGATATGTCCCAGAAACATCACATGATCCAGCCAAAATTCACACTTACTGAATTTGGCGTAAAGCTGTGTTTCCCGTAGAATCTGTAAAACAATCCTCAGGTGTCTCTCGTGTCTCTGTGGATCCTTCGAATAAATTAGGATGTCATCGATGAACACTATGACAAACTTGTCAAGATAAGGCTGAAAGATCTTGTTCATCAATGCCATAAATACAGCTGGAGCATTTGTCAACCCGAATGGCATTACTAAAAACTCGTAATGTCCATACCGAGTCCGAAAAGCTATCTTCGGGATATCCTTTGTGGCTATCTTTAACTAATGGTAGCCTAACCTGAGATCGATCTTGGAAAAGACCTTTGCACCCTACAGCTGATCAAACAAGTCATCCACTCTGGGCAATGGATACTTGTTCTTGACTGTCACTTGATTAAGCCGGCGATAATCTATACACATCCTCATAGTGTCGTCTTTCTTCTTAACAAAAAGCACTGGTGTACCCCAAGGGGATACACTGGGTTTGATGAAACCCTTATCAAGTAACTTTTGAAGTTGCTTCTTTAGCTCTTCCAGTTCAAGTGGTGCCATTCTGTAAGGTGTAACAGAAATGGGAGCCGTACCTGGAACAGCCTCGATGGACATATCCACCTCTCTATCCGATGGCAAGCCTGGAAAATCCTCTGGAAACACATCTGGAAACTCTCTGACGACTGGAATATCTTCCACTTTACTGCTCTATTCCCGTATGTCGATGACATGTGCCAAATAAGCCTCACAGCCCCTCTGAATCAAACTGAATGCTGTGACAGCTGATATCAAACACACAGGCATTGTTTGCCTCTCTCCGTAGAAAATAACCTCTGGCTGCCCTGGCGGCTCTAAAACAACCTCTTTGGCTTAGCAATTGACCTTAGCTCGATGCCGTGCCAACCAATCCATACCCAATATGATGTCGAAATCATGAAAGGGTAATAATATCAAGTCTGCTGGTAACACTCGCTCTCCAATAATAATCTCACAATCTGGGTAAATGTGTTTCACTCTCTCTACCTCTCCCAATGGTGTATGTACAGAAATGCTATACTCTAAATGTTTAGGCTTTCTCGATGTTTGGGGTGACATATGTGATGATATAAATGAATGGGATGAACTAAGGTCTATCAATGCAATGCAAAAACATCAGGAGTGTTAAAAGAGAGTTTACCAGCAATAACCTTTAGAGCTGCCAGTGCCTCGTCTCTGGTGAATGCATAAACCCGAGTCTATGCCGGTGCTTGCGATGTAGTCCTCTGTGGACTGCCTCTGCCTACGCCACCCCTTGCTGGAGTGAACGACCCTCTGCCTCTACCTCTTTCTCTGCCAAATCCCGACCCAGCCCCACTAGCACGGGTAATCTGAACTGACAGCTCTGATGGTGCTTGAGCCTACTCTCGTCTCCTAGGACAGTCGTTATAGAAGTGTCCCTGCTCTCCACAAAAGATAACACGCTCCGGTGTACCGTCGGCATTCCCCCTAGTGGGGTCTGCCGCAAAAAGCGCACTGTGGTTTAGGCTGTGCCTGTGCCTATACCTGTCCTCTGCCAGCACTGCTCTGGTGGAAAGAACCACCCCTTTGGAATCCAGCCCGTGAACCACCCGGATATCTCTGTGACCTGCTCTGAAAACCTGATGAAGCAAACGGCCTCTGATATGGATGCTTACGGGAACTGCTCGCGTCCTCTGTATAACCCACTCCCTTTCTCTTAAGTCTAAGAGCTAACTGTGGCTTCTCAGAAACCAATCTCCCTGACCGAACAGCCGCTGCCCGGAGATCCGCAAAGCTCCTCATATCATAAGATGTAATGTGGGACTTAATCTCCCACCTCAGACTTTCCTCATATCGGCGACACTTGTCCCTGTCGGACGACGCCAAAGAGCCTGCATAACAGGATAGCTGAGTGAATCGTACCTCATAGTCAGCTACTGACATGTTCCCCTGCTTCAGGTGAAGAACTCCCGTTGCTTCTAATATCTATACACCTCTGGGGTGTACTTCTCTCTAAACTCAAAAAGGAAGTCGTCCCAAGTCAAAACCGCTGGTCGAGCAATAGAATTAGGGACTGTCTCCCACCAATCAAAGATGTCTCCCTAGAGGAGAGAAATGATATAGTCGAACTTCTCCTCTGGAGTGCTGTCCATCATGAAAAAGATCCGCTTTGTATGCCTTAACCATCCCTCGGCCTCTGCCGGATCTGTGGTACCCCAAAAATCTGTAGCTCCTAGCTTACGAGCTTCTTTGAAATTCTTACAACGAGCAGGAGGCATGTTACCAGGACCAAATGCATGAGGTTCAAAGGAACCTTCAACTAACAATGCAGGGTCAGCTGAATCCTCTCCCCTCTGTGAATCATGAGTATGCTCCATGATCCTATATATATATGCCATATTTCAAATAATATGTATGAATGATTTCACATAAAATCCATACAACTATGCCCTGTGGGGTCGTAGAACAGCTCTGATACCAAATAAATGTTACACCTCTTACTATACTCTTATGTCATAAGACATGCCCTTTTTTTTTGTAATATAACATACGTCACATGTTTCTGTTTTAATCTTTATAACATATATGTGTAACATTCACATATCAAACATATAATAGCATAAGACATCTTTTCTCTTTTACCTTACATGAGGTTAATTTGGTCATTCTCTGTACTATAGACATATATCAACATAGCATATTTTACATATATCAAAATATGGATATAACAGCAGTTTATCCAAAAGGCTATATAACATAGCACCATATATTTACATGCCAAACATGTATAATTATGCTTACATCACAAAGAATAAACAAACTATATGCAACATGTATAATATGAACTGTGAGAGGAGAGAGGCCTAGGCTTCAGCTGAACCGACCTGCGCATAGACAAGTGAAGCCTCAGTACTTCACTCGGACTGCTGACTTGAAACATATATTGCGATTTGGTGAGTCGCATACTCAGTAAGTGTAAACCACATTTAAACAATATTAGCATATAAGGCAATACAATCAAAGCATATCAATAAGCAATGAGTTTAAGCCATATTTATCATATATCATCATCTCTGTATGAATACAATACTATATGTCATGTTTTCTCTGTTCTTTAGTTGTGATTTATCGGCCAACTGTTGCCCCGGGAATTTCACCTCAAACGGTTCTCTAACTTGATCCAGTAAATGAGGAAGACCCGGAATACCGTCGGTCAAACCTCTCTCTGTAAGATCCGAAGATCAACTTTGTAAGATCCGAAGATCACTCTGCAGTATATAGGACCCGTAGGTCTTTCTATATTATATTGACCCGTAGGCCTCTCTGTAAAAATCTGTAGGTTTACTCTGGTGAAATTTGCAAACACTGGCTACGATAATCACAACCCCTGTAATTATGTCCTGTAGAAATGCATTTATGCAATATACATTTCATAGCAATATCTCTCATATAAGCATATAGCCAGGTTTCAGTACCGGTGAAAATAACATGCATATCTCTATATCAGATCAAATAATTCAATTGGTCGGATTTCAGTACCGATTCAGGAACCACAAACAAGGCAATTCATATATCATATATCTCTGGTTGACCGGGCTTCATTACCGGTCCAAACAATTCAATCAAACTATAAGATTTAACTTTTCGTATATCACAGTTGACCAGGCTTTATTACCGGTCCAAAAACAATTTCATAAAACATATTAAGCAATATCACATATCAACTCTCTATACATGTAAGTAAGTGGTTTAGCACTTACCTCTCTGCTGTGAGCTCGGTGGGGCCTCGGGTTGCTTACCCCGTACCACTCTCGAACTCGATGCTCCTATAATGCATAACATAGCAACCATGTTCAAGAATTCAATTTAGGAACCCATATAAGCTTTGATGCATGCTTTAATATTTAATTCTCTGATTTAATGGAGTTTTAATTTCAATCCGAATAATTTTCTATAATTTAAAACTCAATCTCTAAAAATCTCTGCTTTAAAATCATTTAATGTGAATATAAAAATAATTGACAATCTCTATTTAACATATAATAATTATAATTAAACATAATTATCATTATTAAAAACATTTATAAACTTTAAATAAACTGTTTAATACTTTAAAATAAATTCATAAACTTTAATCTCTAATAAAACATTTAAATCTCTAATTAAAATATTTAAATCTCTAATTTCAGGCTTAAAAAGATCTCTAAATAAATTTCTGACGTCAAAAACGGGTTCAGGACGTCGAAATTAGGTTGGAAGGGCCAAAAATACAATTTATAAAAGTCTCTGGGTCAAAAATATAAACATTTTTAAATTCAGGGGCCAATCTATAATTAAAAATATTTGCAAAATTGCCCAAAAGGACTAAATTGAAATGCAGCAGAAACTTCAGGGGCTAAAATGTGATTTTACCAAAATCTGGGTGCTGGCGCGCTAAAAATCCTCAAAACGCAGCCAAAGGTGCCGTTTTAGGCGCTGGATACTTAATCAAAACACAGACGTTCCACGCGTTTTGGGGCGCGCCTCAGGGGTCAAAACGACGCCTCCCTCTGTCGTTTTGATCTTCTTCAACCTCCTTCTCCCCCTATTTCCAGCCGAAAACGCAGACTCTCTAGCTTACTTCCAGGCGACCGTACGTCTACCTCCGGCCACCTTCCGGCAAGCTACGACTACCTTTCCTTCCCCTGCACACCCTCTAGCTAACCATCGGAGCCAAATTCCTAAAACCCCTCTAGATTGAAAGATATAAACACTCAAAGTTGGATCCTCACACTGATTTTTACCCAGAACCAGAAACTGCTTGTTTTTCTCTCAACTTCCGACGGTCGTTACGACCACGTCCGGTGGTTTTCCGGCAAACTAAAACCACTAAGCTCTTCTCCTACATGCCCTCTACAACTCTATCGAAGCCAAATCCTCCCATGCACTCTCAATCACAAGATACGAAGCCTCAAAGTACCCTTCGTGAAACTGCTAAGAAATCCAGAATTTTGCCCAGTTTTCGTTTTTCACCTCTCCTTCACAAACCAGCCTATCTCTTCCCTATTTCTCACTTCTAAACAACTAATACACATACCAGAAACCTAATACAAACATCAGATTACCCATTTTCCTTCAATTCCCTTTTCTCTCTCTTTTTCTCTTTCTTTCTTCTTTCTTTCTCACTTTTCTTTCTCTTTCACGTTATCCCTTTCTCTTTCCTCTAACCCAGCAGTAGCCAACTTTCTCACCTCTCAACACAGCTTCTAAAACCTGCCAACAGTACTCAAAAGCCAGCAGCAGCTTCTCTTAACAATTTAAACCCAAATTATCCTTTTACTTACTTAATAACGAAGTTAACCAAAAACACATTTCTCTTCTTTCTATTTTCTTTAATTCCAGCCTCTAATCAAGTCCAGCACCAGCTTAAAATTCATTTTAGCTTTTAAAGTAAATAGTATAACATGTGTCTGACGTTTCGTAAAAATCGGAATCCGAAAATTTTCCGCGGTTCGATCGGTGCCCTAAACCGAGCCGAAACCTCGACGATTTTCACGGAACCGTAACCATACGACGTCGTCGTATAATTTTGGTCCCGAAACTCTTTAAATCATGTATCTAAACATATAAAATCATATCAAAATCATTTACTTCAAAATATTGCGCGCTTTTGATATTTTTCGATCGCGCGAGCCAAAAACCCAATTGGCTCCGTTTATGTCTTTCGACGGTAAACGAACTTGAAACCTCTCTTGTTTATCATTTTTAACTCATATATTATCATTTCCAAATCATATATTTCATGTCAATGCCATATATCATATCAAACTCTAATGCATTTTTTAAATAAAAATGCATAAAATGCATGTAATGACGCCAAAATGACGTATGACTCTGGTCGGGGATGTCACACGGGTAATTCACCCCGCCCTGCTCGAGGACTCGATGGTCCTATAATGCATAGCATAGCAATGATATTCATTTAATCAAATAAATCATCTATAGGTGCTATGATGCATGACTAAATATTTAATTCTCTGATTTAATTGAGTTTTAATTTAAATCCTTATAATTTTCTATGATATAAAACTCAATCTCTATAAATCTCTACTTTAAAATCATTTAATATCTTATTAAAAATAATTAAAAATCTCTATTTATCATATAATAATTATAATTAATCATAATTATAATTATTAAAACCATTTATAAACTTTAAATTAACTTTTTAATATTTTAAAGCCAATTCATAAATAAAATCTCTAATAAAATATTTAAATCTCTAATTT
>CANUEY010090335.1:0-27466 GCA_948099555.1 Croton setiger
ATGTGGTATATGTATGTTATATGTTGAGTTATTATATGATGATAAGGTTAAACACGATAATTAAAATGGTGATGTATGTTTAAAAAAAAAAAAAAAAATATGACATGTTTTATAACGTAAGGTATAAGAGAGGACGCTACAGTAAGTAAGAATTATTTGAATTTAGGGTTCTTTCTTCTTTGAATTCGAATCAATTTGGGGGGATTTCAATTGTATTCTTTGTAATTGAGAGAGAACAGAACAAGTTAGGGATTTCAGAAATTGGGACTTTCTGAAATTGGGGAAATTAGGGTTTCTGTTCCTAATTTGGGATTTTTTTTGTAAATCGTGAGTTAAACACTAAAATTAGATTAGGGATTCTTCGTAAATTGATGTAATCAAATCGATTGCTGTAAAGATTTCTTTTTTGGACAATCAATAAAGTGGAAAAGCTTAAAGAGGTACACTTTCTTTTCTGCTGTCATTTTGTTTAATCTGTTTATGCTTCCTTTTTGAGATAATTGTGAATTGTTGAGAACCCATTTGAATCTTGGTTATGTTTATGATTGAATGTCGTTTCAGAAATGTCTCTTTTCTGTTAATCATTTTCTGTTGAAAATTCAATAATGAGTTATATTGTTTCACTGCTTCGACTGTGGTGTAATCCATGTCTGGGTTCTGCTGTTGTGGATGCTGTATTGTTTTGTTTTATTGTTCTTTAAGTTTATGTTTCTACTGGGTCTGGAGTTCAAAGAGATGATGCTTGCCTGTTTGTTGCTATATTGGTGGGCTAAGGCCAGTTTGTTTAAGACTTTGAGTTATGGCATTGTGTATATTCGGTTGCTAGAGTTAGGTTCCAGCATTTAGGCAAACAGCATGGATTAAATCTTTGATTGGCGTTTCTATTGAACATTTCCAGTATGTCTGCTTTCTGTTTAACAGTACCATCATATTGCTTTTCTGTTTAAGGTTCATCAATTAGTTATGCATTATGAGACCTGAATCATTGTAAGCTGTCTGGTTAACTTCTGCCTGCCATGTTTGTCTTGATTTTAAGGGAGGAAACCAGAATAGGCATGCATGTGCCTGGTTACTGCAGTACTGTTCACAAACAGGCTGTTTAGTGTGTTTATGGTTAACTGAACTAATATGTTTGCCACATCTGTTCTGTGACTCAAGTGTTGAAAGCATTGTTTAATGTTGGTATTGCATTGTTAGTTTTTAGGAAGATTTGAAATGTTGCTCACATTGTAAGTTACCTTCCTCTGCATGAAGCTACCTCTGTGTGGTTATCCATGGTCAAAATCTGCTGTTGAAGTTAGGGAGTCATCACTACACATTGTGCACATACTGGGTTGGCTATCTAAATCCACACACTGAATTAGGCCAAATGAGCCAATTGATTGCATATTTTTTATGATTTTGCATTTGAATGTTGTCGAAATGCTAGTTGGTGGTTCTGTATATGCTAGGTATACACTGGATTGAGTGAAAATGAGCTACTGCTTACAGAATAGCTGTATTATTTTGCCTAATGCCTATTTGGCTGAATTTTGATTTCTGTCATGTTAATGCACATTAGTCTGCCTTTCTTACTTTAGATCAATCTGTGTGTTTTGTTAAGTTCTTGTTTAGTTTGGTCCATACCCAGTCCATTATGCATGATGATAGTTCTTGTTTGTATCTTTATGTTGTTTCAAATTTGTACATTCAAGTCCCCTGTTGTCTACCTTATTTGAGTTGGGTTGGAAGCTCTCTGTGGCTAAGTTTGTTAGCCAGCCTGCTTCTGGTTAACAGTTTCCTACAAAATGTATAAATTAGGCTTGGTTGACATGTTATTCAGAAACGAGTAAGTACATTCTACTTCACCAAGTCTGCCTGTTCCTTCCACTAAACATGTTTAATATGTGAGTGATTTGCAATTACTTTGCTATTAGTGGACTGCTATAATATGCAATTGAACTAAGGAAGAACCAACTAATGAATGCCTAGGATCCAGTCATGTTGTTTGCTGTTGATTAACTGATTAATGCTGCCCTGCATGAGGATTTGTTGTGTGAACTATACATTGCTGTTTGCTGTTTGTCAGGAATGACATGTTATTTGGAAATAAGTGATTGGGATGTTTTGTTGCCTGTACCCAATTTACTCCTGTTAAAAAAAACTGTATATTACTGGACTGATTTGTCACTAAAAACAATAGGCCTTTTGTTGTTCAAGAGCATCCCTTTTGCTTATAAGAAATTGTTAGGTTACTTATGCAGAATCATGTACCAAAATAGGTAGTCTAAATGGAAAGCATGTTGTTTCCTATTCTGTGTTGCTCTAGTCCAGTATCTTTATGTTGCAGATTGTGAGTCTTTGCATATTAGGGCCTCAATGTTGTGGGTATGATGAAGTTGTTGTCTGATCTCTAGTCTGAAATATCATTTATGTTAGCCATTGTTGATAAATCATTCAGTTTGCAAGTACATGCATTTAGCTTCTTGTCTGGTTCAACTAATCATCTGTGCTGTCCCATAGTGTAGTCTGTGATTCTGGATCGCTTTCTGCTGCTGGAAAATGTCATGAGTTTTGATAAAGTCAGGTAAAATTGCAGGGTAGGATGTTAAATACAATATATGTCTGGATCAGTGACTTGAATTGAATTGATAGCAAGTTGTGTTTTGAAGTTAACTATAGTTGTGATAATGATATGCAGCCTGTTGTTTTCTTTATTCATGAGCCAGTTTCAAAATAGGAACATGTTGTTCAGTGTATACTAGTTGCTCCCAGCTGCTGTTTTTATATGTTTGACCAATTATTTGAATGTTTTGAATGAATTTGGGGCTGTTTAGATGAAAATCACATGAAGGGACCAAAATGCAATTTTGCAAAGTTGAAGGACCAAAAATGTAATTTTTTCATTTTCAACTTAAATTGTCCATTAGGTTTGTTTTGCATGTTCATTAAACTGTTTCAGTATAATTGTGTGAATGAAATCAATTTGGGGAGGGGTCAAATCGTAATTTTATAAAACTTAAGGACCTAATTGTAATTTTCTCAAATTATGAGGACCAATTTTGTGATTTTTCAAAATAAAACCAAAATGACAAATTAGTATAAGTTAAAGGTTCAAAACTACTTTTGGGGCATTTTTGTAATTATGCAAAATTCAGGGGCTAAAATGCAATTTTACAAACTTTACTTCAAAAGCCAATTTTGATGTGTTGAGCAGATTTTGTATGTTGATATGTTGATTTGTGATGTTTGTTTATATTTTTCAACCAATTTCCCGTCCGGGGGCAAAAATGTAATTTTTGCAAAGTCCGAGGGCTTATTTGTAATTTTTCGTATTTTGTGCATAAGTGTTTTATAACATGTTTAATATGTTTTAATTGTTGTTTACAGTCATTTAAAATGTTCATATGCATGTTAAATGATGATTTTTCCCTCCGGGGACCAAATTGCAATTTTTGTAAAGTTTAGGTACTAAACTGTAATTTTTCATAAACTACTTTAAATTGTTAATTTTTGGGTGCCGGGTTTATTTTCGGGTGTTAATTGGGTAGAATGTATTTTAAGAGATCAGTTTGTAATTATTTTCTCCGAGAAATCGGAGAAAGAATAATTAGATTTAAGGGCTGATTTAATTTCTGCAATTTAATTTCAGCACTTTACCGCTTTCTGTTTTGTGATTTAAACAAACGACTTTAATCACCGATTAGGGACATCGATAGCGGCTTTTCAAAAACGAATGTCTTAACTTTAAAATTCGGAAAATCAAATTGGTTTTTGGAGGCCGGTTTAAACCGGGCGTTAGTCGAAATTGTAATTTCGGCTAACGTACCCTACCCACTTACCCAAAATCTTTGGTTCGGATTTTTGTGCCTTATCCAAACTTTTCAAAACGGAGTCAAAAGAATTTTGTTGGTTTTTGTAAAAAACCGGTTCCCGATATGGGTGGCGACTCAAAAACAATTTTTAAGACCGACTAGCTTCGGCAACATCCAAAACGGCTTTTATCGCCTAAACCCGTTTTCGGTTTCCAAAACCGAACCTTTGAACTTTCTTTGAAAAAGACATAAGAACTTGAGAAAAAAACCCTTTTGCTCAAAAAAGGAATCCCGTTGCTGTTTGTCAACAGTACCCAACCCCCTTACCCAGTCTCTGATTTTTAACCAGTGCCCTTTTTAAAATAAACGGAGTCATTTTCTAAAAACAAAAATTGGTTTTTCCCGAAATTCGGGTGGCGACTCTAAACTTTTTAAAATAATTTTTTTTAAGACCGACTAGTTTCGGCAAATTCCAAAACTAAAAATGTTTTATCACCTAAAAATTTTTGGTAAAAATCCAAATCTAATCCACCGAAAGCTAAATCGGATCAATAACAACAGCCACACAACTGTAAGTCTCGTACCTTCGGGTAGATAAAAGGTTAGGCCTCCAAAGCCGAAGCCTCACTTACGGAACCCAAGACTTGTTAAACCTGAATTAACCCGCATATAGTCGACCCTAGTAACTTCCATTTAGGAAAATTACTCAATTTGTTGTGCTGTTGCTATGAATCATCATCCTAAATGTGAGAGAAAAATGAAAATATCAAAGTCCCCCGATGACTGTCGTGATTAGACCAAAAATCCTAGGGTTTTAGATGTCAGTATTTTTGACCAAACAAATCTGTGTGTTGGCGATATAAGGGTGGAGTTCATGCATTTCTTACCTTCTGTTCCCCCATTTTTGTAGATAATTTCCTGTCATACATCACGTAACGTGATTTTCTTTTTCAGCCATTTAGGAGTCGATTACAATTATGGGCCATGGGCCCTAACTCTAGTTGGTTACTTTACTTGAGACCTTTTGTCGAGGAAAGTCAAGATAGCCTTATACCGAACACAATATCAAAGCCCATCGGCACTCCCAGTTGAAGTTAGGAAGCTCGCAGCATGCCTAAAAGATAGCTTGGTGACAACCCATTTAAAGCATAGGTTATCACGACGCTCAACGTCACATCAGTCTGTAATAAACTTATACACAATCGTGTTTTGGAAAACAATTGTAAATCAAACCCTTTTGTTATGAATGAAGTGGAAATTTTAGATATTACATTTCTGATGTCTTTTGAAGTGAGAAAGTGAGAACAAAGCAAATAAAAAAAAGAAAAGAAAGTCCAAAAAAAAAAAATGAAAATGAAACCCTACTGAAGTGACAATCACCCTTAAGGCAAAAAGAAAGGGTATAAGAGAGAAAATGATTAACTAGAAAACCAAAACGTACTGTGCTAAACTATACTCGCCTACTCTGACAAAAATTTTCAAGTTCTCCAAACAACTGCGGAGAAGGACCGTTCGATAGCTAATCGACTCATTAGAATTGCATTCATAATGTTTATTTAATTTCTATAAATATGCATCCACGTTTGCATACACAAACCATTTACTAACAAGTTTCATTGTGCAGCCATATAGCCATCATAGCTCCTCTAAAGCCAAGAAGACCGAGATGGTAAAGAATCCACGGCAGATTGGTTAGAGAATCCCATTCACCTAGTGTCAGTACCTGTAACATCAGTTCACCTAAAATGGCGAAAGAAAGTTCTAGCAAAGTCACTGACCATAGTGAGTTTGAGGCTGCTATTAGAAAGATGAGGGCTCAGATGAAAGCCGAAACGAAGGCTAAGATCAATACCAGGATTTAAGAAGGAATCGTCCAAACTATGAAAAACATGAGTACTGAGCCTTCTCAATCAGTATATCCGATCCTCAAAGACACTGGGAAGAAACCAATGAGGTACCCAATAGACTCTGAACTGTACCATCAGGACCCCGAGTTATTCTAACAGTTATTAGACGAAGGTATGATCCCCGTAGATGACAATGAAACTGATAAGGTAGTTGAGACCGAGGGCAAAAATAGGGTCAAATCCATGGCAAATTATAGTTTTAGTCTTTAAGAATATCAAAATTGCATAATTAGTCCCATCTTTCTGTTTCCATCTCTAAACAGTCCCCTATTATGCATTTTACTTAAAACAGAATGTTAACAGATCAGAAGCTATCATTCATTAATAAACAACTTAACCATCAGGTATTACTCAAACAAACTCCAATCTCATGTCATTCAAACAATCTGCCATACTTATAATTTATATACCACAACAATTCCATATTAATTAAACGATATCAAACAAAACTAATGATAAAGCATAGGTACTTTATCACAATGACAGACTAGGATACAAATGATATCTTTAATATACCAATATGAATTTGCAGTGAAAGGACTTCCTCCAAGACTCAACAGAATGTTTTGACAAATTGAACTAAACATGTGATTTCAACACAGCCTTTTCCAGCAACAAATACTAGAGACTACCAAAATTTGACAAAACATGCTTGACCTTCTAAATCCAACTGTACATAGCTAACATTCAATAAATCTGAACAATTTACAAATCACTTATTATCATCCATATCTATTTATCATTTTGTTAGGATGACAATGATCATATACTAATAACAGTCCTAAGATGCTATATGAAATGAGAAGAGTCTCTGCATGATAGCATATGACAACATAAGAAAATTTTTAAAATGCAACGGAACAGAGGAAAATTTCAAGATGCAATAGAAATGCTTCATGTGTTTAACTCAAGTAAACTCAGTAAAACTTAGAAATAGAGATAAACTATATAAAACATGGACTAAAACAGAAGCCAAATAAGATTATTTCCAATCATTCATTCTCATCCTATTTTGATTCATAAATATGCCAAAAGGACTCAGATCTTGCAACAACAAGGAATATTAAAACATCATAAACCCAAAGCTTGGATCCATACCCATAGTAACCCAGAAACAAAATAATAAAAAACAGTAAACATAGCAAGGATGAAGCAACAAATGATATGGTCCATGTATTCTATTTATCCAGTTTTGCCTATCCAACTAATAAATGCTTGAACATAGACCAAAGGAGGCAGATCCAAGGCATTATGAACAAAACTCCAACATACAAGTCAGTTTCAGAAGGCATGTATAACCATTTAAGAAATGACTTCTTTGTTAAACAAAACCAAGGCTAAGAAACAACTCATGAATAATTAATAAGAAACAGAAATCCAGCAGGAAAGAAAAACCCAAATGAAAAAAACCAATGAACCGAAAGCAGAATTTATGGATCAGAAACAACTCAGATTCAACATCTCAATCATCATATCACCATTAGGAGCAATAACATTACAATTCAAACAGGCTGAACCTTTAATTATCATCACAGAAGCAGAAAAAAATAAACGTTTAATCTGGTTCCCAGATTGTTCTATTTATGTTTAAACAAAAATAAAACCTGAAATTAAGACTAGAGTTACCTCATAAATCGATTCCAAATACTAGTGATACATCCAGAATCCTTTTATAGTTTGATTTCCTCACTAAGAAAAGAATTGAAAATTCAAAAAGAACTGAATTGATAAAACCATAAACAGAAATCCCCAATTTTGAATTTTTTGAAATGGGAATTCTGATGGTTTATGCCAAAATCAGAAACAATGAGGAAGTTTACAACCAAAATCCCAGTTTTAAAAAACCCAATTTCAAAATTCCAAAATCAGAAACAGAAACCCTAGAATCAAATTGAAGAAACTTTACAATTTTTTCTGTTCTTGTCTCTCGATTCGTTTTTCTCAATTCCCCCCACCCCTGAAATCTCATTTGAAGCTCCTCTCCTTTTTTGATGCTCCCTTTTCTTCTGCTCAAGCATCTCCCTTTTGAAGAGGGCTTTTCCCTCTGTCGTAGCCGCCAACAAGCTCTTCTCGCGTGCCCGACAGCCGCCTGCATCCCCTTCCTCGCGGTCTGGTCTCTTCTTCTTCTTCTTCTTCTCTTTCCCTTCTGGTTTTGTCTTCAGTTTCTGTCCCCATTTCCCACCGCCATCGTCCAGAGGCTGTCGAGGGACAGCCCCTCTACTCCCTATCTCTTTCTCTCTCTTTCTTTCCCTTTCCAGCTTTAATTTTATTTTTGTGCCTCTATTTCGTTTTAATCTTATCCCCTTCTTTTCTTTCTTTCGATTTCATTTCTGTTCAATCTGATTTCATTCCTTTCTTTTATTTTTATTTTTATTTTTTTGTTTTTCATTGAATCGAAACGACGCTGTTTTCATCTGTGTGCTGCGTTTTGTTCCTTTTCTCTTTTTTCTTTTGCCTTCAGATTGAACGAAATGGCGTCGTTTTGTTGAGGAACAAAACTACATCGTTCTGCTTCTTTAACAGGTGCACCTTTCCCTTAATAAAATGACGGCGTTTTGTTCCTCATCAAAACGGCATCATTTTGCTTCCTTACAGGCGGTCCCCTCCCCTTTTTCAACTATTTCTACTTTTCGCTCCACTTCTTTCCTTCCTTCTTTAGTTAGCCCCTCATTCCCATTTAATCCTCCCAATTCTTCCTTCCTCTTTTTATTTTCTTCAATTTCACCCTTTTCCCTTAATTTTCTTTAAATTTTTCCCGATTAAACCCTTTTCTATTTTTTGGAATTCTTCTTTTTAATTAATTAATTTTTATATTTTAAAAACACCTAAAATTAAAATACACTAAAAATTAAAATTAAAACTAATTGAGTTAAAATCCGTAAAAATAAAATAAAACATAGAAATTTTCTTAATAAAATTAAGATTAAAATTAAAAATTATTTATTTAAATTCCTTTTTTGTTTGTTATTTTTGCATATTGAAAAATTTAAAACGTAGTGAAAATATATATTTTTTTTATAAAAGGAAGAAGAAGGGAAATTTGAGATTTTTCTTAAAACACACCAGGGATTAAAACTTTTAAAAATTTTTAGGAGAAAAAAATCGAGCTAATTGGATTCTAGATATCACATCGAGCTTGGAACATTAATCATCATCCGTTATTTTTCGGGGGCGAAAATCAAGCGTCAACAACAGTACAAGTCTTTGATGGAAATTAGCGGTAGCCCACCAGAGGACATTACCAAAATGTTTCCAATGTCACTAACTAGTGCAGCACAGACTTGGTATTATAACCTCGATAAGAAAAAGACAAGGGATTGGAATGAACTTTATACTGTATTCCTCAAAGAATATGCATTCAATGCTGAGATGGATGTGGGCATGAGAGACTTGGATTGCACCTCTCAAAAAGCAGATGAGTCCTTTGTAGAATATTTAATGAGATGGAGGTCCAAGCTTTCTCAAATGAAGAATAGGCCAGACTCGGAAGAACAAATCAAGCTATTCATCAAAGGCACTTTACCCCGGGACCGAAGCAAAATTTATTATATGCCTTTTGGAATCTTTTGCCCAAGTCATAAAGTAGGTTTATGTATTGAAGACCAGATCAATAAAGAAAAGAAGTATGCTCAGAAGTTTAGACAGGCTGGATATTAAGGAAACGGGAACAAGTCAGCAGGGTTAGGGAGTAACTCCACTGTGTCAGAAATAGGTGTAGCAATTACCACAACTTCGAGAAAGTTCTCCAAGCTCACTATGTCTTTGTCAAAAGTGCTAGACAAGCTTAAATCATGGGGACTCCTCCAACCTTTGGATCCTCGTCTAGCAATTTTGATAAGAATGCTTATTGTGAATTCCACCAAATTCAAGGCACAACACAGACAAATGCATCAAGTTAAGGCATGAGATCCAAAATCTAATTAAGGAAGGGAAAATACTTGATCCTGAGAAAAGCAAGCCCAGTACCAAGACTAATCCATTTCTGGACTACCACAATGTAGCTCCGACCTGAACCTGACCAAGTGAAGAAGAGAACTTTATGATTTAGCTAATGCTTTTGTTCATCTAAGAAGGTCGAACAATGTTTGAATTAAATTTCAGTATGTTGTTTTTATATGTGTTTTTTCATTGAGATAATTTTCATTACTTTAAATTGTTTTTGCATTATTTTGTGAGATTTGAGCCTAAACATAGCTAAATTTTTGTGAGTGAGTTCACGCGTTCAGCTTAAAAGTCCTCGAACTTGCTTCAGGACCGTTTTAGGCTTAGGTTAGGATTGCAAATTCAGAAATGATAAAGGCGAATTAGGAATAAACATTTAGCTTAAAAAGCTAACCCATTTGAATAAACCCTTAAATGAGCTCATTCTAGCCTAAAATAAATCAGTCGTTTCTCGAACCATGCAATCTGTAACATCCCCTCATATACCTCACATCATAAAATATGCCATTTTTTTATATCATATTAATCTCTTAAATTAACTTAAGTCAATTTCATTTATTAACATAAAACAGAAGCATTAAATTAGAAACCATACATAACATATAACCAACCCATATTTACATCTCATTAGTCCTGTTTATCCAAAAACCTATTAACATAACTTGTTAATAATATACATATACCAAAACATATAATTATGCTATACAAAATATAGCATCAAACAAAGACTATATGTTGTAGATACAGATGTCGTGGTGTGAGGGAGAGAGGCCTAGGATTCAGCTGTGCCAACTTGAGCATAAAATAGTGAAATCTTAGTACTTCACTCAAACAGCAGACCTGAAAACACAATTTGTGATTTTGATGAGGCGCATACTTTGTAAGTGCAAACGAACACCAATAATAGCCAACAAGTAATAGAATTAAGCATAACATTTCAAAACAACATAATATCAGGTCATTTATAACATATATAAGCAAAACAATAACATAAGATGCACAATGACATGTCTTTCCTTTTACTTTAGTAGTGATTTATCGACCAAGTGTTGCCCCAGAAATTTCACGGCATATTAGTAACCATAGCTGGCCAACAAACCTGTAAGACCGGAATATCGTCGTTCAAAAGGGATCCGAATATCAACCTTTAATATGTAGTAGTCACCAGATCATTCTGCATCGTATAGGACCCGTAGGTCTTTCTATATCATATAGGATCAGTAGGTCTTTTTGTCAAATCATAGAGAAAACCATAGGTTTCTCTTATGAATTTAGCAAACACCAGCTACGATAATCATAACAGCCATATTTAAGTCCTGTGGAAATGCATTAATAAAACATACATTTCATATTGTGAACCCTTACAGGAGGAGCGAGACCCCTTCTGAGCTGCCGGGCCGATCCGCGAGGGAGTCAATTAGCTGGGGATGTTCACTTGGGGTGAATGTGTGTGTGTGTAGAGTCGCTACTTAATTTATTTTGTTAAAGAGGAAAAATTAAGAAAGAACCCCTAGTGACTTCGTTTTGCGATTAACCTATTTTTAGGTTAATCGTCCCAATGGATGAAATGCACTAGTCTTCGAACCCGAGGTGGATTCGGAGGTTATGTCATGCATTCATATCCATGATTCTTTTCCCAAATGTATGTGATGCAGAATTGAATAGATTTGGAAAGGATTGTGGGGGAGACCTGTTATTCGAGGTTATATCTCGAATATGCCTACATACTCTCGTTTGAATGAGAGATCAATGTTAATATAGTTCGAATTGCCTATTTAAAGTCGTGATGAGGGGGTGTGTATGCATGTATGCATGCCATGAGTGTGGGAAAGTGAATTCAGGCCTTTTGGCCGAAAAGGGAGTTTATCAACTTCCGTGGTCGAAAAGGGAGTTTATCGACATCCGTGGTCGAAATGTGTAAAATGTAGGCCTAGTGGCCGAAAAAGGAGTTTAACGACGTCCATGGTCAAAATGTGTGATTTGTAGGCCTAGTGACCGAAAAAGGAGTTTATCGACGTCCGAGGTCGAAGTGTGTGAAATTTAGGCCTAGTGGCCGAAGAAGGAGTTTAACGACGTCCGCGGTCAAAGAGTGTGATTTTTGGTATTTCCGCTAAGGGAGATTGATTTTTAGGCCTTTTGGCCAAAATGTATATTTTGGTGGGTTTCCGCTGAGGGAAAAGAGTTTATTAGGCCTTGGGGCCAAAAATGTGATTTTTAGGTGGCGCTGCAGCCAAAAGATTGGATTTAATATGGCGCTGTGGCAGAAAAAGTGATTTTGGGTGGCGTTGCGGCCAAAGAGTGTGATTATGTAATGCGAATGTTATGTATGCATAATTGAGGAAGGAGTAGAAGAGAATTAAATAAAAAAGATTAAGTTTAGAGTCATACCTGTGATAACTGGTGTCCACTTCGTAGCTTCAGTTTGATTTGGACTTATTTTATTATGTGATTATGAATGAAAATGCAAGTTATCACAACAATGCAATGCAGAAAGCAGTAAAGAATTGCCTGGAGATGAAGAATCACCGTAGGCCAAAAAGGAGAAGAGAGCGGCTGTCAACACAGCTTAAGGTGTGAGGAAAATGGATGTTTAGGGGGTATTTATAGGATTAAACTCAACCAAAAGTCAACCGAGGGTGGCCGGGCTGCCTTCTAAGGGCGGCCTAGGGTGCCCTACCTCCGCAACTCGCACGTTTTTCGATCTGGAGCCTTTTCGGGACATTCCGGGACTTCGATGGCTTTTCCGAGGGCATTTCTATGACCCCCGTAAAATCCCGGACGTTTCTAGTACTATGAAGGCATACTTCTGGCACTGTTTTCCGAAAATGCCCGGTCCGGCTCGATTGTTTGCTGTCTGTAGAACTCGGTTTTTCGGGCCTCAAAATTCGAGTATTCACAGTTGCCCCCACTGAGCGACATAAATGTGATTTATGGAGCTCAGTGGTGTTCTGAATCGCGAATTTTGAGGTGGTGCCCAGACGCGCGGGGAGGACTAGTGTTGGGATGCATAATTGGACTAAGAGTCTTCTGAAAGGATCAATATAAGGTAATGTGATTTGGTTGTTTTAGTCACTCTACGAGGGGTAGTAGTGGATTAGGATTTCATTGAAGGTTTGCATCAAATTTTGGGATTCTGAGGCTTATGTTTTCTCTCTGGGTTATGATGATGAAAGAAATGTGACCCCTCTTTGAGAAATTTTGTGCAATAGTTGGGTGTGGTCCAAATGGTCCCTTGGCTAGGTACAAGATCATGACTGGCTGCCCGAGATCTTTTGAGGGCCTCTTTCAATTCAGTAAGACATATGCCCAAACAATGTTAGTGGATGAGCAGAAATGATTCTGTCATATCTGATAGTCGAGACTCAAGATGCTGTCCTTTCTTTTCTGCCTCTTTGCATGTTTTTCTATTTAATAATGATCCAGGTTTTTGGAGATTTGCAATTTTGCCCCTGATTAGGCGAATGGAGGAGATGAGTTGCATCGATGACATTTTGCTGATAGAAACCCCGCTGAATTTAGACAAAGCGGACTTAGGTTTTAATGACTGGACTGTTTCTCCAATCATTTTTACTGAATTTGATGCTTTCTCGTACTGCTGACACTCTTTGGCGTGTACTTGATGTTTTCCCCGAGTATCGAACTTGGTTTTTTTCTCAAGTATGGCCAATTGAGAAGCTAAGAAGGAACGTCCTGTCGGGCGAACGGGAAGGGTGGACTTAAGGTTCATTGACAATGATAAGATGACGGACGAAGAGACTAAGATGTCTCCACAAGGTGACGGAGTTTAAGAAAAACTTTAGAGTCTAAAGAAGACAATGACGACTTTGCCCCTAAAAGGAGCAAAAGACTTAGATTTGTTAGGTTGACTCAATTTTTTCAATTTTGACTTTTTACCCTTTTGACTCAATTTTATGAGACGAATTTTTGGATTCTTGACTTAATCCAAATTTTGGATTTTTGACTATTGATACGACCCAAATTTTGGGTTTTTGATTTGTGATTTGACTTGACTTGACAATTTTGAACTCGTGAAAGAATTTTTACTTCCCAAGTACAATTCCGCTTTTTTTTTAACTCTAACTTTTGCCTAAGCCGCCCTTTCGGGTTTTCAACTTAACGAGCCGCCCATTTTTGCCTAAGCCACCCTTTTCGGGTTTTCAACTTAGCGGGCTTTTTTTCTTTTCGTTTGCTCTAATTTTTGCCTAAGCCGCCCTTTCGGGTTTTCGACTTAGCGAACTTGTATTCATTTTTTATTATTAATTGGCAAAGAGAATGAAATGAGAATTTTTATTAATTTATTTTGAATCGAGATCGAAGGAGTCGCCTACGTATCTCCGTAATATAATTTTTCTTTACTTTTCTTTACAACAGGGAGAATGTGACACCCCCGACCTAAGTCATACGTCATTTTGACGTCAGTACATGCATTTTGTGCATTTTTGATTAAAATGCATTATAGTTTGATATGATATATGACATGAAAATGAATTAAATGATTTGGAAATGGCAATATATGAATTAGAGATGTTAAACAAAATATGTTTTAAACAATATTTTAAAGTAAATGGTTTGGATATATTTTGAATATGATAATATATGATTTAAATAAAAGTTATAAGCTATGTTATAGGCTCATTTGCCGTTGAAAGACACAAACGGAGCTAATTAGGGTTTTTGGACACGCGCGACCGAAAAATGCCGGAATCGCGTAAAATATGAACCATATGATTTTGAGATGATTTTATATGTTTGAGAATATGATTTAAAGAGTTTTGGGACCAAGATTTTACGACGACGTCGTACGGTTTCGGTTCCATGAAAATCGTCGAGGTTGCAGACTCGGTTTAGGGCACCGATCAAACCACGATAAATTTTCGGATTCCGATTTTTACGAAACTTCAGACACGTGTTATATGTATTATTTTGACACCAAAAACATTTTAAAATTGGTGCTGGACTCAGTTATATGGCTGGAATTAGAGAAATTGAAAAAAAGGGTAAGTGAATTAAGTTTACTTTAAGGTTAAGTTTAATTAAAGGGAAAATAGAATTGCTTACACTTTTAGAAGCAGCAACTGTCCTTGGCATGTTGCTGGAGTGTTGCTGGCAGTAGTGAAGAGGTGGGAAAGTGGCTGGAGAGAAGGAAAAAGGAAAGAGAAAACGAGAAAAAAAGGGGAAAGAAAGAGAAAAAAGAAAGAAAAAAAAGGCGTTTTCTTCTTTTCGTTTTCTTTATTTTTTTGTTTTCTGTAAGGATGAAACGGTGTCGTTTCTTTAAAGGATGAAACGACGTCGTTTCAATTCTCTGCCAGGCACGTTTCTCTCTTAATGAAACGGCGCCGTTTTCGTTTCAATTCTCTGCCAGGCGCGTTTCTCTCTTAATGAAACGGCGCCGTTTTATTCCTTAACAAAACGACGTCGTTTCGGTCCTTACAGGCGGCCCCTGCCTTCAACTTTCAGTTATTTCCACTTTCCACCCCAATTCTTTCCTTCCGTTTTCAATCAGACCCTCATTCCCTTCTTTTCTTCCCTAATTTTCCTAACTTCTTTTATTTCTCTTCAATTTAATCCTTTTTCTATATTTTTCTCCAAATTTTCCCAATTAAACCCTTCTAATTAATTTTCTAATTAATTAAAATTTTAAACACTACAATTAAAAAAAAACAAAATCAAGAATAAAATATAAAACATTTGTCATTTTAATATTAAAATTGAAATTTAAGATTAAAATCAAAAATCATTCTCTTTAAATTCTTTTTGTATTTTTTGCAAATTGAAAAACAAAAATGCACAAGAAAAAAACATATATTTTTTGTAAATAGAAGGGAAATTTTGAGAATTTCTTAAAATGCGACAAGGATTAAAACATTGGAAAATATTTTTGGGAAGAAGAAAATCGAGCCGATCGGAATTCTGGATATCTGGAGCTTGGAACTCTTAATCATCATCGATTATTTTTCGGGGGCAAAAATCAAGAGTCAACAGTTTGCCCCCACTTTGATATAAATTGTGTTTCGCACGAATTTTTATCAAAGTAACAATTGACGCTGAGATAGAGATACTTACCTCGGGGTTCGCTGATCTTTGACAAAAGCGACTTCTCTGCTTTCTTCGACATCTGATTGACTAATTTGTGTTGAAAACGACTTCTCCGTTTTCATTCCGACTTCTAGTTAAATTGGAAGTGGCTTCTCCACTTTTTTGACGATTGAATAAGCTGAAAGTAACTTCTTCACTTTCTCTAGCGATTGATTGAGTTGAAAGGGACTTCTTCACTTTCTCTGACGACTGATTAGGTTGAAAGCGACTTCTCCACTTTCATTCTGACTTCTGGTTGAATTAAAAGTGACTTCTTCACTTTTCTGACGACTGATCTGACAGTGACTTCTCCACTTTCTCTGACCACTGATTAGATTGAGAGTGGCTTCTCCACTTTTCTGACGACTGATTGAGTTGAAAGCGACTTCTCCACTTTCAGCTGATGTTCATCCCCTGATGAGACATATGATGCTTACCCATTGATAGAAGCATCGACGACTCCACCATCCCTGATTTTGAAATGGCTTCTGCATATTTCAATTGATGTTCATCCCTTGATGAAACACCTGATGCTTACCCCTTGATAGAAGCATCGAAGACTCCGCCATCCGTGATTTTGAAACGGCTTTCTGCATATCTCAAATTGATGTTCATCCCTTGATGACACCTGATGCTTACCCCTTGATAGAAGCATCGAAGACTTCTCCATTCCTGATTTTCAAATGGCTTCTGCATGTCTCAGTTGATGTTCATCCCTTGATGAAAAACCCGATGCTTACCCCTTGATAGAAGCATCGAAGACTCCACCATCCCTGATTTTGAAACGGCTTTCTGCATATCTAAGTTGATGTTCAGCCCTTGATGAAAAACACGATGCTTACCCTTTGATAGAAGCATCGAAGACTCCGCCATCCCTGATTTTGAAACGGCTTCTCCATATCTCAGTTGATGTTCATCCCTTGATGAAAAACCCGATGCTTATCCCTTGATAGAAGCATCGACGACTACACCATCCCTGATTTTGAAACGGCTTTTGCATATTTAAATTGATGTTCATCCCTTGATGAAACACCTGATGCTTACCCCTTAATAGAAGCATCGAAGACTCCGCCATCCCTGATTTTGAAACGACTTCTGCATATCTAAATTGATGTTCATCCCTTGATGAAACACTTGATGCTTACCCCTTGATAGAAGCATCGAAGACTCCGCCATCCCTGATTTTGAAACGGCTACTCCATAACTCAATCAATGATCATCCCTTGATGAAAAACCCGATGCTTACCCCTTGATAGAAGCATCGAAGACTTCTCCATAACTGATTTTGAAATGGCTTTTGCTTATCTCAACTGATTTTCATCCCTTGATGAAAAACCCGATGCTTACCCTTGATAGAAGCATCGAAGACTTCTTCATTCCTGATTTTGAAATGGCTTCTGCATATCTCAACTGATTGTAGGCACAACTCGCCTGAACTGAGGATTCTCAACAGCTACATCTCGACAGGATTTCAACGAAAATTTCTTTCATTTCTCCATATTCATCAGATCTTGTACAAGTTTACAAACGTCACGTCGTGCAGAGAAGTTCACAACATCCCACCATTACACTTTTGATTGGAGCTCAACCCACAATTGATACCTATCCCTTGATAAAGGTAATTGATGCTTATCCCTCGATAAAAGCACTTAAAACGACGCCAATCCCTCGATAAAGGCAAACAACACTCATCCCTTGATAAGAGCAACTTCAACTCACACCTATTTCTCGATAAAGGCAAACGTACTGATCCATTTCTTATAAATTGACGGGTAGTGGCTACTATCCTCCCCAACCCAGTTCTCTTCGACTTGTTTCAATCCGTTTAGCTTCTTCTTGTTCTTCTTCTCTGTTTGCGGTTTACATACGCAATGGACTGCCAAAAAGACTTGCTTGCCATTATGCACACTTTTACCGACGACACTTGGCGTTCTAGCCGATTAAGTTGTTTCCGCTGGGTCTTCACCTACTTTCAACTTCGTCTGAATTTCCCATTGTTGCATTGCCTCATCCTTGGCTTCTACCATAGAAGCATGTCATTTTGCTTTTCGGACTACAAGATCTCACCCATGTACGAGGAATTCTGTGCAATAATGGACTATCATCCATTGGAAGAAGAGTTCCCAGCTCTGCGCCCAGATTCAACTGCCACCAATGAGATTCTGCTTCAAGAATCACCTATTCTGATTTCCCCAGACGGTAGTATGCCCCATCCGCACAACATACCATTAGCCCATTTTCTGCATCGAGCCCAATACAACGACGGATCCTTTCAATTGAGTCATTGTCTGTGTTACCTCTTCCTCAATGCTTTCGCAATGATAAGCCCTTTCGACGGCTACGGTAACATCCATCTCCTGCCTGTAGCACGACAGATCGCTCTTGGGAATAGAACTTCACATCTCCTTATTTTGGGAGAAACCATGAATTGGGTGTATGACACTGCTATTCATCCAAACACGAACATTCCCCTCCGGGGTTGTCCTATTCTCCTGCAGGTACTTGCTATCAATTTTGTGACTTTCAGCCGCTAACCATGATCTAACTGTTCTTCATTTGTAGGTATGGGCATACGAAAAGTTGGGGTTAGTCGCCCCAGTCCCTGCTCACCAAATCGGACGCTACTGGTCCAATCGCTTCCAACGACGTCGACAGTTAATGAATTTCTACCACATCTGGGAACAACAAATAATGACCTTCTCCAATGCTTAAATAATTCGATGGACTTGTCCCTGGTGGCATCTGACGAGGATGACCGTCGAGACACACTTGGTCCGTTACGTGATTTACTGCAGCTTAAGCCATTCCATGGCTTACTTCCCGGATCGTCTTGGGAGACAGTTCGGGCAGACACAAGGGATCCCCATTCTGCAAAGCTTTGAAGTCAGTCCCCTTTCACGTTGCGTGATAGAGCGACTGGAAACCAGATGGCCTATGTGTTGACGCTTGATTTTTGACCCCAAAATCTAAAAAGAAAAATATTCAAAAAAGAAAGAAAAATATTTATTTTAGTTTTAGTTTTAATTTCATTTTATTTTGTAAAAATTGAAAAAAGAAGAAAAAAAGAAAAAAAAGTTAATTAAAAAGAAGAAGAAGAAGAAGAAGAAAATTAAAAAAAAAAGAGAGAAAAAGGAAGAAAAATGAATTAAATTGAAGAAAAGGATTTAATTGAAGAAAATTAAAAGAAATGAGAAAAATTGAAAGATGAAGTGGGAAGGAAGGGTATAATTGAAAGAGAAATTAAAGAAGTGGGGATAAAAGTTTAACAAAAAGAAAATAAAAGGAAAAGAAGGAAAAGTTTAATTCTGAATCGAACCAAACTGGTTCGGTTCAGAATTAAACTGATTTAACTTAAAACCATTTAATCAAAACACGTCGTATTAACGAATACAATGTCGTTTTGATTAGTATTAAAAAAAAGCAGAACAGATGAAATCGATCGAAGACAGACGAGAGGAACTGAAAACAAGTCTTTGAGCTCGAAGACAGGAAGCTCAAACTGGGACAGAGACAAAGATGAAGAAGACAGCAAAGGTGGAGACGACGAGCGCAGCCGAGGCCAAATGGAATCGACAGCAGAGAATTATTCCAACGTAACAGAAAGGCTACGTGGAAGCTCGAGCAAAGAAGAAGGAAAAGTTGGACGCAGACGTGTCCAGACGAAAACGAAGGATAAAAGATCCGAGAACAACAACCATAGCAAGGGAGGAGAGAGGTTCTAGAGAAGGAGAATCGAGAGAGAGAAAAAGAGATATTCTGTAAGCGTTTTCGATTTTTCTAGGATTTTCTTTCTGTGAATTGGGGGATTTTAGGTCTTGTTTTACAAATCCCTTGATTCTTTCTGTTATAATCAGTTCTAATATCAAAATTAATTTGATATTAAGAACTGATATCGAATGTAAACACGGTTTCTTCCTTCAATTGTAAAAGAGATATTGCTGTAAAGACATTCAAAGCATCAATTGAAATCAATTCTGAGGATTCTAATTTGAGGTATTTCTTCTGTCTCTTATTTTCATACTTCTGAATTTCTTTTAATGAGTATGATGGATGTATATATTAGGGAACCAGATTAATGAAGGAATTTTGTTGTTTCTGTTCATTTCTTTTATATTTTTATTGTTGTTTAGCTTCTATATTTAAGTAATATCATACTAATTGTTCTGTTACTTTTCGTATGGTTTGTTATTTCTGTTGGGTTTTGTTAAATTAGTTATGTTCCTATAATTCTGTTGCTTCTGCATTTTGTTGATTAAGCCATACTTGTCATTGAAGAGTCCAGTCTATATTCAAAATCAAACAGTTCCGTTGTTTCATCTTTATTCCATTCTCTTGCTCTCATTCCAGCATTGCTTTTGATGCTACCCATTAGACTCTAAAAGAAGTTAATGTTGTTATTTCCTTATTGTTGTTGCCTATAGTTCAGTCATGAAACTTCAATTAATCAGTTTTCTTCAATTGCTTCTGGTATTACATGGTATCCAAACTTGAAATTAGTTATGACCCTACTTGTTTTCTTAAATGTTGCTTACCTTCCTTGAATACATTTCTGTTTGTTTTCATTAATGATTGTAGTATCTTGAATTAGGTGATTGTGGTTTAAATGTGAGCATGATGAATGGTAGACAGATTTAAACCTAGATCTCATTGTTACAAACCTACTAAGTATATTTATTTTGTTCTAGGGTTTTATTTGTTGAGTATATATGGGATGTGCTGTTTTTGTTGATTCTGTTTGAAAGGAATCATTGATGGAATTGATAAGATCAAGTTGTTAATCTCTCTCTGATTTATATTAGTCTCTGGTAAAGTATAAATCTGAAATGAAATATCATTGTTGCACACTTGCTTAGCAATATTTATCCATGTTTCAAGTTTATGTTCATTTGCATATTTGCAACCTGATCTCAGACTGGTTTGTTTTAAATCTGGTTGAAGTGTTTGCATGTTAGGGCTTGTATGGCATATGGGTAAATCTGGATGATGGCAGTTTTGGGTACAAAAGTGGACTTAGGGACAGTTTGGTCATTTTACTAAAATGTGGATTTAAAATGAAATTTTGATGTGCTATGTTATTTTCCCTACTGGAATTGAATAGTATATTTGTTTAGCATGTTGATTGTGATGTAAAAGGGTATGAGTGTATGTTTTTACCTTCGGGGGTATTTTGGTAATTTTTCAAGATATGGGGACATTTATGTGATTTTCACATTTTTGTCTTAAAAATGTGAAAATTTATTTTATATGAGGAACATTTGGCTGATTTGGAATGTTTGTGTGGTAAATTGATGATTTTTTATTTTAGGGGCAAAATTGTAATTTTTTCAAAAGTTTGGGGACAAAAACGCAATTTTCCAATTTTTGCTTATTTGTTGGTGTTTTTAAAGATTGAATGATTGTTGATTTTATTTGGCTTATTTTATGACTTGAATGAGTGTTTTTCATAATTTTGGACTTAATTGTAATTTTTTTAAATTTTTAAGGGCTTAATTATAATTATTAATTTTATGTTCAAATTTTGTAACTTTTGGGTTTTGGGTATAATTTGGGTTAATTAAGTGTAAATTGTAATTAATAGGAAATTGGTTTGTAATTAGTTGTTTAGGTTTTTTTTTTAATTTCCGTATTTAATTTCCGCTTTTTATCGCTTTCATTATTTGAATGTTATTTTCTCAAATGACCGATTATCGCCAATTAGGAACATCGTTAGCTTAATCACAGCAACAGATTTTTATTTTAAACTTAAATTTTGGGAAGAAAAACAAACCAGAGGCCGGTACAGTTTAATTAAAATTTAAACCGTCGTACCCAACCCCCTTACCCCGAATCTCTGTAAAATTTGACCAATTGCCTTTAAAATAAAAACAGAGTCATTTTTGAAAATTAAAATTTGGTTTTCCCGAACTTCAGGTGGCGACTCTTTTGATAAATTTTAAGACCGACTAGTTTCGGCAACTCCCAAAACTTAAAAATGTTTTGTCAACACTATGTGGACCGTGGGATCCCAGCGGTACCCGGCTACATTGAATGGCTCCAAGGTCAAGAGGAGTAGTCCCGGATTCTTAAACAAAAGCCTCAGCTTGTTCTGTTTTGTGTGTTGTTCTGTTTGATTTTCTTTTTCTTTGTGAATGCTTCTTGTCGTCTCGGAAGCGTTTATGTTTCTTTTTATTCTGAACTTTCAATAAACCAGTGCTTGGTCTATGCTTTATTCCTACAGAATTCAAACAAAAAAATGCAAGATGCATGTGGGTTATTCATGTATGCGTGTATGTTTGTTTTATTAAGGGGTAAACCTTCCATGGACTCATCCTGAAATGGCTCCGTGCTAAGTAGGGTCAGAGAACTGCCATCGAGATCTGTCTCAAGAACATTTAACTGCTGAAAGAATTTAAGTGTTGACCCAATTGCCAACTTCGACCTTTCGTCCTCTAAGATTGTAAGACTGCGCTACACGCACAAAAACTTCCTTTCTTGACCCCTCGAGGTTTTCTCATCATGTTGTATACCAGCTCGTTGCCCCCTGATTAGAGCAACTGTTCCATTCTTCTTCGTTTTGGGTTTCTTGGTTTCTGAAGAAGCAACCCTATCTTTCACAACATCTTTCAGCATTTTTATCTTTATGCCAGTGTTTTCAACAAAATAGCTAACATTACTTCAAACTATCTTAAGTCACATAGACTCACAAATTCTCTCGTGTTTAAGGTTACAATGTGTGCACTCGGCGTTCATCATGGTGAGCTAAGAATCACCATAGGCTTACTTCGAAACCTAAACTCCACTTGTAGTGGTTGCAAATTCAAATCAAAAGGTCTTTCTTTTGGTTGTAATGGGGCCTGGGCCAAGGTCGGACAAAATAGAAAATTTTGGCTTGTTTGAAGGAATCACTTTGCTAGTGAACCACCTAAAGTATTATTGATTTTTTTTTTCTTCTGAAATGTGCTTTATTTCTTAAGAGTTTCTTCTAACCCTTTTTAATTCTAGCTTTATTTCCTGATAGTTTTTCTAACTCTTTCTTATTTCCAACTTTGTTGCTTTTCATTATTTTATTCTTTCTCTTGATTTTGACTTCTGATCGTCTTTTCTTTTGACTTTGATTTCTGGTTTTTCTTTTCTATTATTTCTTTCATTTGTCAATTCGACCAGATTTTCGTGTTCTCTTCTTTTTTTAGTGTATTTCATACATTATTTTTTTATTCTTCCTTAGGTTTTCTACCTGTGTGATTCCTTGAAAAGGGGAAATGTGAAAAGTGTTTTTCTTTTAGCTGGCTTCTTATTCAGTTTTTGAAAAGATCGGTTTGCTTTGGGCTAGAAGGGGCTCATCTAGAGACTTATTCAAGTGGGTTGGCTTATTTAAGCTAAATGGCTATCCCTAATTGCCTTTATCACTTCTGAATTTGCAACCCTAACTTTAGCCTAAGAAAGGTCGCGAAGCAAGTTCTAGGATTCTTGAACCCATGTGAACTCTCTCACAAGAATTAACAGTGTTTTAGGCTCAAATCTCACAAAATAATGCAATAACAGCTTAAAGTAATGAGAGTTATTCTGATGAAAACACATACATAAAGACAAAATACAAAAGCACAATTCATATATTGTTCTTGGATTCAAAAGTTGTTCAACATTCCCAAACAAAAAACAAAGGCTGAGTCATAGAGTCTTCAACTCCGACTAGTCACGTTCACTTCGGAGCTGCGTTGTGAAAATCTGGAAGCGGGTTATTCCTGGTGCTTGGTTTGCTTCTGTCTGGATCAGATATTTTTCCTTACTCGATCAGATTTTGAATTTCATGTCTCAGGCGCTTACAACTGTTAGTATCGTGTCCCTTGCCTTTGTTGAAGTTACAGTAAGCCCGAGAATTGAATCTTGCAGGTAGAGGATTTGGAAGAGGAGCGGTTGTAGTAACCCTTCCTTGATGCACCTTTCCAGTATCCTTGACATAGGCCGACTGAAGTTTGAGAAACTTCTTTCCTTACCACTTCTCACAAAGTTTACAGACTGCTTGACTCCCAATTTAGAATCTCTAGAACCTGAAGCCCCTTTGTGTCTCTGCATTAAGCTTGAACAACTGCCACTGCTATTACCAGGCCCATTCCATGGACCATTCTTTGCATTTTCCTTTTTATCCTCTAAAAGGCGGTCTTCGATGTTCACTCCCATCCGATAAACATCTGAGAAATCTCTTAGAGGAATGAAGTATAGCCTGTTATGGAAAGGAGGCAGAGTCCCTTTTATGAAAATCTTGATCATTTCTTGTTCATCGGGTTTATTACGGATCACAATCAGTTTCTTCCTCTATCGATTCAGGTACTCAGAGAACGACTCATCCGGGTTCTGGGTGGTGTTCTTCAATTCTCTCAGTCCCATGTTCATCATGGTGTTGAAAGAAAACTGATCTAAGAAAGCTTTGGAAAGTTCTACCCAGCTGGCCTTTTTGCTCTTTTCCAAAGTGTGGTACCATATTAGGGCTAGTCCCTACAGAGATGTGGAAAACCAATCCAACATGAAGCTCGCGGGTAACCTAGTCAGCTTCGCAATCAGAACATACTGATTCAAGTATACCACAGGATCACCGTCTCCATCAAACTTGGCCGGTTTGTGTAATTTCTCAAACGGCCCTCTTCTTGATTCATCTCCGGTCTATTCCTCAAAATCATAACCAAGATCATTCCTGGTTTGCAGCTGGGCACTAATCCTCTTCATTTTTTTCTTCATTGCCCCCAATTCCTCTTCCAAGGCAGATTTTCCTTTTACAAGGTCATCGGGTACATCGATTACCTCTTTGGCGGTACCGGCCTTCTCCGGGGATTCTCCATGATAGGCAGCATCATATTCTTTCAACACTGGATCGACGATTTCCAGCCCTTTTCCTTTTTCAAAAACGGAGGGAACAGTTAGTGCCTGAGCTGAGGCTTGAGGCCCGTAGCCTAATTCAGCCAACTTTGTAGCCAACATTTCGTTAAACATCACTTCCACCTCTGCCCGAGTGTATCGGGGCTCATTAGGATCCATTCCCGGATTTTCTGTATCTTGTCTGTCAGTCATATCGATTTCAGTTCTTGGTTCAAGATCTACTTCCGCTGAAATCGGAGTGTTCAGGATTTTGACTAATCTGTCGGTCGAGTCTCAGACCCACGTTGGCACAGTGCCATCTCGGGTTGAATCAATCTTTGGCTATAACCGTCTGTGAAACAAATGATTAGAAAAAGAAATGTATGCATGGGTGCATGAAAATGCAGAATTCGCACATCACATTAATGCAAGCTAATGTGTCGGTTAGCTGTCATGGATCATTGGTCCCTCCACCGCAGCTGGTTGGAGACTTTGAAAAGTTTTGCCCGAGTAGGCAAGTATAGTTTAGCACATGCATTTAGGATGTCTTTTGTCTTTAACTAGCCGTTTTTTGGTTTTCTAGTAAATCATTTTCTCTCTGTACCCTTTCTTTTTGCCTTAAGTGTGACTGTTACTTAAGCATGGTTTTATTTTCATTTTTTGTTTTTCAGTTTTTCTATTTTTCTTTTTCTCTTTTTTTTCCATTTTTGTGTTTCTCACTTTCTCACTTTTAAAAAGACATTAGAAATGTATCAGCTAAAATCTTCCTTTCATTCACAACAGCAGAGGTTTAGATTTACAGTTAAATGTACACATGTCTGGATAAGTACAGTACAGATCTATGCGACGCTGAACGTCATGAATTACTATGCTTTGTTGCTAAGCAAAAATTTTGGCATCGCCTCAGGTTCCAAACTTCGTTTTCCTGAACTTCAACTGTGAGCACCAGTGGGTTCTAACATTATGCTCGGGTTTTTCTATCTCGCCTTTCCTCGGCAAAAGATCTCAAATTATACAACCGACTTGGGTGTTGGGGCCTACGCCCCATAACTGCAACCAACTCCTAAATGGCTGAAACGAAAATACGTTAAGTGATGCATGACAACAGTACATTATTTACAAAATGGGGAACGGGAGGTAGGAAATGCATGAACTCCACCCTTATTTCACCCGCACACGAATTCGTTTGGTCAAAATTTTGACATCTGAAACCCTAGGATTTTTTGTTTAAATCTCGACAGTCATCGGGGGACTTTGAGATTGACGATAACTCTCACATTTAGGATGATGTTACAAAACAACAGCACAACAAATTGGGTAATTTTCCTAAATGGAAGTAGCTACGGTCAACTACATGTGGGTTTAGTCGGGTTAAACAATCTCGGGTTCTGTAAGCGAGGTTTCGGTTTTTGAGGCCTTAACCTTTTCATATACCCACAGGTACGAGGCTTACGGTTGACAAGTATTACCAGTACTCCGACTGGTGTATCCGAAAATTTTTGGAAGGCAGCAGCCGGTCGCACTGATAACCTTATCGGAGGGTGATAAGGGTAGAATGGAGATAGAAGATGATGAGTTTATGCAATGCAATTTCCTAAAAAATTTAAGGAAAGCAGTAAAACAGACAACAAACGACAAAAATCACCGAGCGATTTATTTTTCAAAAAGTCTTAACTTTAAATCAGAAAACTAATTCGGTTTGTTTTGAAAAAGAGTTTACCCTTTATTTACAGTCGGAAAATCTTTAGGTGATAAAAACTGGAGAATTGACTGTAAAGATCCCCAGCAGAGTCGCCAAACTGTTGACGGTCCGGTTCCGCCGACGGCTCTCCGACTTTTGAGCCGAAAAGACTAAAAATTTCGATTTTGAAAAAGGCGATAAAGCGTTTTGTGGTTGCAGTGCCGAACTTGTTGGTCTTAAAATCGTTTTGAGTTGCCACCCATTTCGGGAACCGGTTTTTAGAAAAACCAAAAAAATTTGACTCCGTTTTTAGTTTGGATAAGAAAAAATCCGAACCAAAGATTCTGAAGTAAGAGGGTAAGGTATGTTAGCCGAAATTTCATTTCGACTAACGCCCGGATTTACCGGCCTCTAAAACTAATTTTAGTTTTAAGAAAAATTCAAAGTTAAGACTGTTATTTTGAAAAGCCGACTAACGATGTTCCTAATTCGATGATAAAAGTCGTTTGTACAAACACATAACAGAAAGCGATAAATTGCGGAAATTAAATCGCAAAAAAATAAACAGCCCTTAGTTCTAATTATTCTTTCTCCGATTCCGGAGAAAATAATTACAATCGATTGCTAAAATTTACATTCTACCCGAAGGAACCCGAATTTAAAATCCCAGCGCCCAAAATAAACAATTTAAAGCGATTATGCAAAAATTACCAATTAGTCCCTGAAAGTTGTAAAAATTATAAAAAAGGCCCCCGGGAGGGAAAATTGCCATTTGGCCCACAAAACATTTAAATAACACATAACAACATACAAAATACATGAAACACATTGACGCAAGCCAGGAACCATTAAAGCTAGCCAATGGACCTATCACAAGGAACATGGCTAGAAGATATCAAGCTAAGTTGAACTTATGGGCTCAAGAAGAGGTTACAAGAAGAATCCAAGATCAATCAAGCATGCTAATAGAAGATGAACTTAAAGAATCAACCAAGTTCATTAACATCCTTGAAGTGATCATGGAAGATGGAGAAGGAAAGGCCAAATTCGAAATTCAACCAAGGCTTCCTTAGAAGAAACGAATTTGGGCCTTAATTTATGTGGGAAGGTCCAATTTTGTGGCTGCCTATTTAGGCACTTGTTGGACTTGTTATTTTGATGTAATTAAGTTATTTAGGACTTATTTAGGCTGTAGTTTTGATTAGAAGTCATTTGGCCCTACGGGCTTTAAGTTATGT
>CANUEY010090363.1:0-10369 GCA_948099555.1 Croton setiger
CAAATTTTTAAATTTTTTTTTTTTAAAAAAAAAAAAAAAAATTTTATATAATTTGTTACCCCCACCCATCACGGGTGTATAAATTTTAATCAAAATCAGCTTTAAAAAAAAAAAAAAAAAAAAAAAAAAAACACACACAACTAAGAATCCATGAGAGTTGATGTGATATACAATTTATAGCTTTTCAAAAACTTAACATTTTTAATCTACTTAGCAATGCAAACTTAAAGCTTTTATGACCTCACGTCTTGATTGTAATAACTCCAAAAAGAAAACAACATGAAATGTAATCAAATATCAGACAAAACAGTACTCAAACTTTTAAAAGCAGGTATTCCAGTAAAAGTTGGTTGCTGTGCTGAATCCAAGGGAAAAATGCCCAACCCTGGAATGAAAAGACATGCATTTTCACAATCTCAAATTATAAAATGTGAAAGTAGTAAAAGGGTCAGAAATATTTTTGAATAAGCAAAAGATAGAATTAGAAGTTAAACATAGCTTTATAGGGCACAAACCAACATAAACATATAAAAGAAATTCGTTCATACTGCATAGTGACTCTAAAAAAGGAGTCTCATAAATGAAATTAAAACCTGAAATATGTCAAAACCACCATTTTAACTCGCTAAGGGAAGCCTATAGTGATGTTCCAAAGATCAGGTAAGACAACATAGAACACAGAATATATTATCTAAAAGAAAACAGAATAGGTTAACTGTCATTTCCAAAAACAAATGCTAAAAGGATATTGTATCCGCATTCCAACAGAACCAGAGCTTGGGATAACAGCACCTTGCAGAGTACGATGCACGTTGGATGCGCTGTTCACATCCTGCGAAAGTTGGGAATGAACTCACATAACATGTAGGAAAAATAAAACTAAAAAATGTCCCTAATAGATGTTACTATAAAAAAACAATGAAAAATCAAAATCAAGCATCTTTGCTGACAGATAACTTACATCAAATTCAATAAAACAAACAGTATGCCTTTCTTGTCTCAAAATTTTCATTTGCTTAAAGCCAGGTTGTCTGTACGATCAAATATGAACAAAAAAGACCATAATGCTCTTACCAGTAGGGATTCATAAAATAAAGTAGCTCAAAGAACTAGCCAGGGAAAGGACACTCTTACACACTGAAAAGGCCCCTCAGTTCATCTTCATTTATATTCTCCCCAAGGTTACCAATAAATAGGGTATTGCAAGGAGGATTGTCTTTTGTGTTCTGCTTTAGTATCAAGCAAAAGGAATTAGTAGGAGAAACTATATAAAAGGAATTGTTAGGAAAAACAACATATTGAATCTACTATCTCAAACGTGAATAACCAAAAGTAGAAGACATTTTTCAGGAAATCAAATAAAAAGCACAAGTTGAATGTATCGTCTAAATATTACATGACCTGACTACAACAGCAACTCATGGCTGAAGTCACTGTAATAATAGCACACCATGGCTAAAGCATGTCAAAACATTGATGCCCAAATCCATTTAAAGTTTTGATATCCAACCCCATATCCAACCCGCAAAATATCTTTTATGATACCATGCCAATACCCGTTTAAGAGTTTAATAAGCGCAGCCATCTCAAACACGCAATAATGGGATAGATGATTCAAATACCGACAAAAAATCCTACTTTTTGTTTTTGTAGCAAACAGAATTCTAAACAATATACACGCAAATGATTTATATAGTTTTGATTTCTTACCATAACTAATTAAATTAAAATACTTAAAATTTTTAACGGATTTTTGCAGATACCCTCTACCACATTCTTAAAAGGGTTTTGACATAAATATCCCACTAAATTTTACCTCATTTTAAAAAAGGTCGCTTCAAAAACTTATATACCATATTTTGAAAAATACAATATAGCCACCTTTTAATTATAAACAGGTTATAAACAATTTTATAAACAAAAAACGAACATGATCCTTTAAGAGTTAAAAACTAAAATATGACCTTTTAAAGAATAAAAATACATTTTTGCGAACTAAAAATATAATTAGTCTAAAAGTTTTTTTTTTTAGAATAAAACTGGGCCTTTTCTAATATTATCCCATTCTTAAACTCACATCCAACCCAAAACCACGGCAAATAATTATACCCATACAGATTTTAGAACTGCATCCACCATATACAGGACAACTGATTGAAGTGCAGAACTAGGTTGATAAATTGCTAAGCCGTACAACACTGTAGTATTCAGTATTCACTAGCTGTCAAATTTATATAAACTGAGGCAATAATAGAACTGATGTGCCATGAAACTGTTGAAACAGAAACAACTTTAGAAGTTAGAAAATAAAGTTCTTATAACCTACTTAGCATTTTAAAACAAAATGACATGTACATACATAACTTCTTCAAAGACCAAATAAACCAAGGACATTTATAACCAGAACCAGTAGTCACACATGAAAGAAACACAGTTAACCTATATATTGAGAAGATTCCATCTGTACATGACTAACATCATTTCTTTTCTTACACTCACATAGGATATATCTAACATAGTAACATCATTCAGAAGGCACCCAGTTTTACTATTTATTCAATTCAATCTCCTCTCAATGTCGAAAAAAAAAGAGGCTGTGCTTTAAGATAATTGCATAAACAAATAGAGATTCATGTTTTCAATTAAATTGAATGTCCTATTTAAAATAAATAAATAAATCTGTAACTAATCAAGGGCGTGAAAATTCCATAAATTTTAGATTCACCTTAAGTATTACTCCCTCCGTACTATTTCATAAAAGAAAACTTTATATTTGGGTGTTCTATCTATATAGAAAAATTTTCCAAAATGGCATGTTCGGTGTGAAGAGTTAAATATACAATTGCGCTTACCCCTTGTTTGGATTTTTGCACTGGGGGGAAGAAAAATAAAAAGAGATAATAAAGAGGAAAAGAAATGAACTTATTTTCCCTCCTATTGTTTGGATGAAAGTGGAGGAAAGAAAATGATATTATGTTGCAATCAAATGTACACTAGAGCTTAATTAAATATAGGACTACGTCACCAAAATTTAAGGATGTTTCCAATGCACAAAATATAGTTTCTACAAAAAAATTTTCAAGAATTCAATCTAGAGTTTTGTGTGCGATTAGGGAGTCCTGGCGAATTCCTACTACCACATGAAATGTTGCTTAGAAAGTTTACTTACGCATGCTAGGGGCACATAAAACTCAATCTCAAGCAAATGGGAGAATAACAAAGTCGCCCATTGTAGACAAATAAGCTCACCTCTCTGTTATTAGTTCTTCTCCTAGGCCAACCAAAGTCTCTTTGTATCTTTGTTCCATATCTAAACCACCATTACCTAATTTCAAATGATACTTTCGAGATGAGTTCATCATGGGAAAACCTTAGTAGCTATGACCTTTCAAGTTCCGGAGCTTATTCAGGCCCTTTCATGACTGGCTTTCCAAGGGAGAAAATTGGATAACTAAAATGGTTCTTCTATGTGTTGTTCTTTCACATATTTGAGAGCAGGAGAAATGAGGTAAGCTGGTCATCTTTGGATACCATTTATTTAAGTGCAGCAAAAATGTATATTCTGCTAAGCCAAATGCTTCATGATGCAGAAATTTATAAATCTGCATGATTTACACTTTTTCCAGTTCATAAAATGCTCCAGTAAATCATTTTGGTGAGATTGGCCATAAACTGGAGTTAGTATCAAAAGGTAATATGGAAGGATCTAAGAGAATTCTTCTAATTACTTTGGGATTGAGAAAAACATCTTTCAAATCATTATTTGATATTTAGGGACTATAAAGTAATTGTAACTTGTAAAATAGACTTTGTGCCTTTAACTTTCTTTTTGGGATAGACCTCAATTACACAGACACAAGTACAAGTGTCGGAAACAAATGCTTATTTAAGTGTCAATCAAAGCAATTTTCCAAAACTTTTGCATGTACATGTTCCTAATTCTTATCTGCGTATTGAGTACCAGACACTAACAAAATGAAGAGGTCAGGTAACATGGTGTTAGACTAACAACTAGAGCCACTAAAATTTAGAGGGGTTTTTTAGTAAACATAACAAGATTTTGTACCAAGTACAAAATTATGAATAGAATTAGAGAATGAAACTTGGAAACATGGAAAAACCATGACTTATCATTTGTGAATCACATTACAATATAAATGATAGACATATCAAATGAACATTACCTGAACAGGTACATAACTGCTAGGGGCTGGCATAGGAGCAGGGGCAGGCATTGGCACTGGAGGAACAGGGTAGCCACCATAAGGATCATATGGAGGTGGTGGTGGAGCCATATACCTAGAATAAGTAAGTGAGAGAATGTCATTTAAAATATGCAAATCTAACCTTCTTCATAGAAATCCTATCTAGCAGATAAGCACAAGCTACAAACAGCAATAATCATAGAAAGAAGAAAGGACAAATACCCATGTGGTCCCCAAACAGGGGCAGGAGGAGGAGGATGAAACGGAGACGGAGATGTATATGCAGTGTGAGAGTAATCACCACCAGTTCTCAGTCGCTTACTTTGATCATAAGTATTAGAATCTGCTACTATTCCTATGAAAAAATAGAAAAGTAATAAATGCACATCAATACTATGATGCAGCAACAACAATAACCAACAACCTCAAAATAACTGGGGGCTGTAATGCAATACTAAAAAATTTACCAGGAAACAAATAAAACATTTGCAGAAGATCGAAACAGACTATTTATTTCACTAACAATAGCTATAATTAAAATATTGCTCATGGAAATCACCAAATATGTCATCAATGCTATGCATTGTTTTACATAAGTAGACCAGCTTCAAAGAACACCATCCTTCATGAAAGTGCTGTGAGCAAACCCCAAGAAAACATATGATACTTTATTCTAGTGACATAAACAACATATTCCGTCCATTGTAATTACAATCCATTATCATCAACGATGACTAAACCTTGATGTCTAAAACAAACAAAGGCCATCGAATCTCACCTCTTTTAACAAAGAGATTCTTCTTAGCCATCTCCGTATGCAATACAGACTTAGATTCCGCATCAAAAACCATGTCCTATAAAATTTCAATTTAAAGGATGTAAATCTAAAGTAATATGCGTCTTAAATTGAAGAAGTTGAGTTACACAAGGCAGAAAGAAAAACCTGAAGAGCATCTTTGGCGGAAATAGCAAGCTGGGCAGTGGAGAAGAGAGCAAAACCCATGGGCTTTTCTCCTTTATAATTAACTTGGGAAGCCTCATAACCAGGAAGCCATCTGAGTAAGTTCTGCAATTCTCTCTCCTTCACATCTTCAGGAAGTCCAGTAATGAATATTGTTCGAACCTAAAAGCAGAAATTTCAGTTCTCAACCGACGCGAACAAAAAGTCACTACCGATATCATTACTTGCAGTCATTTAGAAGCAGAGCATTTTGTGTCGAAAAAATTGGTAGATTGAAGCGACAGTTACCTCATCGTGCGAGGGACCACGGTTGCTATTGTCTAGGAGGACCGGAGGAGTATGGTGCACGGATGGAGGAGGAGGTGGAGCCGCCGCAGAAGGTGGAGGCGGAGGAGCGGCTGCCGGTGGCCACTGCTGGTGATATGGGTGGATTCCAGCCCCCGCCATGTGATAGGAGGTTTCGGTTGCCAGTAAGAAAACCCTAAGAAAAGGGATCAGAAGAGAGATGCTCAATTCTGATGTTTGTTTGAGGGTCAAATATGTAAATATGCCTAGCATTCATTACTTGTTGTTAGTGGCAACATATACTTCCTTTACAATTATAATCTATCCAACAATACCACCGCCAATGCATGCATTGCACGCTCTAGTCAAAAATCAAATTGAAATTTTTTCTTATGTTCTTCCTTTGGAGGGGGATTTGTACAATTTCTTGATTTAAAAAAAAAAACTATTTGAAAGAATTTTCTTTTTGGTATTTTTGATTTTTCGACCAAATTACGGATTGTCTATCCAAATTAAACTCATATTTTGACTTCACATGTTAAGAGTATCGATTAGGTATTGTCATTTTGTTTGTTTTGATGCTAAAATTGGAGATGAATATTTAAGTGAAAAATAAAATTTTGCTCCTTGTAAAATTTCAGTTTAATCTTTGAATAGAGCCGGCCTATTGATTTGTTCGATAGGTCATAAAAAAAAAATGATAGATGTCCAATAGATCAGAAAATGAAACGAGATATGTTTAATAAGTCGTTTGCAAAGTTTAGGGTGCCATTAGAAAAATCATGAAAAAATAAGAAAATAACTATGTATGTAACCTTTGTTTGAGTGTAAAGTTTGAGGCTAGCTATAAAAAATTGAGTGAACTACATACAAATTATAGATGGACATTCAACATAAATAACAAGCTTTCAACAAATTAGATTTTTTTAATGTTGATTCTAAGTTGTCTAAAATTTAATTTGTTTTATTGTGCATTTGTAATAAAAGAAATTTTCATATAGTGAATTTTAGAATATTTGAGTTCTAATTCTTTATTATTTTAGGCTTGTGTAGTCGAATTTCGATCTGGTTGCATGTCGGTCATTAACTCCAAAATTGGGTCGTGATAAAGGAGTCTGCATTGGTTATCTTAGCAGAGGTTGTGGGGGAGAAAGATGGATGGGGATATGGGGTTTAGAGACTTGATATGTTTCAATATTGCTTTACTTGGTAAATAAGGCTGGAGATTTTTTACTAATTTCAAATCCTTTTTATTTAAAGTGTTAAAGCTAATTGTTTCCTCGTGGGGATTTTTTGGGTGCTATTTTAGGTAAAAAGCCTAATTATGTTTGGAAGAGTATTTTTTTATCTAAAGAAATTTTGAGGTAAAGGATTCAGTAAAGAGTGGGGATGAGAGAAGGATTAAGGCGGGTGTTGATCATTTTTTATTATCCATTTATGGATAACGTTTGATTATGTCAAAACATAATAGTCCTCATGTTGGAAACTATGACAATCTCAAGTCAAAAGGATTAATTCATAACTACCATGAGATTCACTTATGACATTAATCCATGCAGTGATCTCAAGATGAGTCTATATAATACTCTATTCTCTAATAAATATCCAAGAAATTGATTTGTATCACCATACACATAATCATCATATGATTATCGAAACAATAATCATGCTAGTTATAAATTATTTGTAACAAACTCTTTTATACCTTACGTCATAAAACATGCCATTTTTTTATAATATATTAATCTCTCAAATTAACCTAAGTTAATTTCATTCATTAACTTAAGATATAACAGAAGCATTAAACCAAATCTCATAGATAACATATTACAAACCCATATTTACATATAATTAATCCTGTTTATCCAAAAACCTATTAACATAACATGTTAATAATATAAATATTCCAAATCATATAACTATGCTATACAAAAATATAGTATAAAACAAAAACTATATGTAGCATATACAATGTCGTGGTGTGATGGAGAGAGACCTAGGCTTCAACTGTACCGACCTGAACATAAACTAGTGAAGTCTCAATACTTCACTCAAACAGCAGACTTGAAAACACAATGTGCGATTTGGGTGAGTCGCATACTCAGCAAGTGCTAACCAAAATCAAATACAGCCAACATATAAATCATATTGTTAAACATAACAAAACAGCATAATTTCAGGTCAATTACATCATATATAAACAAAGCAATAACATAAGATGCTATAAGACATGTCTTTCCTTTTTCTTTAGTTATGATTTATCGACCAAGTGTTGCCCTGGGAATTTCACGGCATATAATTATGTTATACAAAAACATAGCATAAAGCAAAAACTATATACAACATATACAATGTCGTGGTGTGAGGGAGATAGGGCTAGGCTTCAGCTGTACTGACCTGAGCATAAACTAGTGAAGTCTCAATACTTCACTCAAACAACAGACCTGAAAACACAATGTGCGATTTGGGTAAGTCGCATACTCAGCAAGTGCTAACCAAAACCAAATACAGCCAACATATAAATCATATTGTAAAACATAGCAAAACAACATAATTTCAGGTCAATTACATCATATATAAACAAAGCAATATCATAAGATGCAATAAGACATGTCTTTCCTTTTTCTTTAGTTGTGATTTATCAACCAAGTGTTGCCCCGGGAATTTCACAGCATATCAGTAACCATAACTGGCCAGCAAACCTGTAAGACCGAAATATCTTCGATCAAAAGGGCTCCGAAGATCAATCTTTATTATGCAGTATTCACCAGATCATTTTGCATCGTATTGGACTCGTAGGTCTTTTTATAACATATAGGACCAGTAGGTCTTTTTGTCAAATCATAGAGAAAACCGTAGGTTTCTCTCGTGAAATTAGTAAACACCGGCTACGATAATCACAACGGCCATATTTAAGTCTTGTGGAAATGTATTTATATAACATACATTTCATATCGTCATGCTTCATAAAATCATGTGACCGGACTTCAGTACCAGTTAAAACAACATATATATCTCTATAATCAGATCAAATAACTCAACTGATCGGATTTCAGTACCAACTCAGGAACCACAAACATCATAAGTCATATATCAAAGATTTCTAATTGACCGAGCTTCAGTACCAGTCCAAAGAGTTCAACAATAGCATATAATAGCATTCTCATATATCATAGATGACCGGGCTTCAGTACCGGTCCAAACAATTCAATATAACATACTTGGCAAATTCATAAAGTCAAAATCAAACATATAAGTAAGTGGGTTTAACACTTACCTCACTACTGTGAACTCGGGTGACCCTCGGTTTGTTTATCTCGTGCCGCTCGAGAACTCGATGCACCTATAATGCATAACATAGCAATGATGTTCAAATTATCTAATTAGAAGTCCATATATACTATGATGCTTGATTTAATAATTAATCTCTGAAATAATTGAGTTTAAAATTAATCCGTATAATTTTCTGTGAATTTTAACTCAATCCGTAAAATTTTTGTGACATTCCAACCCTAAACCCTACGTCGTTCCGACGTCATTTCATGCATTTTGTGCATTTTCATTAAAATGCATTATGATATGAATTGATAATTAAGTTAAACATGGAATATATGATTTGAATATGATAATATATGATTTGGATAAGAAAAACAAGTTATGTTATAGGCTCGTTTGCTATCGAAAGATACAAACGGAGCTAATTAGGATTTTTGGACCCGTGCGATCAGAAAATGCCGAAATCGCGTAAAATATGAACCAAATGACTTTGATATTTTGATATATGTTTGTTAACATGTTTTAAAGATTTTTGGAACTCTAAATGTGCGACGACGTCGTACGGTTTCGATTCTGTAAAAATCGTTGAGCTTCGGACTCGGTTTAGGGCACCGAGTGAACCACGACCCCTTTTCGGATTCCGATATAATAACCTCTACTTATACTCTTACGTCACAAAACATGCCATTTTTTTTTTTGAAAATCAAATTAAATTCTCATTTTTACCTAAGTCCAATTCAAACATTAACATACATATAACCAAAAGCATAAACCAAATATCAAACATAACATTTTACAAACCAACAACCTATTTATCCCAAAACTTTATTAACAGAACATATGACAAAAATCTACATGATAGGATAATTCTAATGATGAAATGTGGAAGAGAGAGATCGTAAGCTTTGGCTGACCGACCTAGAGAAAAGACGATGGAACTGATGCTATCAGTTGCCCCAAAGAAAACCTGGAATCATATAAAGGCAATTTAAAGAGTTGTGAACTCAGTAAGTACAAACATTATAATATAAACAAATCAATAGGACATAATTGCAAAATAATAAACAGAACCTGTCAAAGGAATTTATCTCTTAGGGTTCCTCTTATCCAAATAATCACACATATTTTATAATATCTGTGATACGTTACATATCCATATTAGTCGACACATGATCATATACAAATGTAAACATAGCATATAAACCAGACATGTAACTTATCAAAATAACATGATTCCAGATCAAGTTCATCGTTTCATAACATAGCAATATCCAACAATATACTTGAAAACACATGGTGCGATTTGTGTGAGTCGCATACTCAACAAGTACTAACAAAGCAATATCATTTATCAAATAAGGTAATTTATTAAGGACATATCAACATTGCTCAATATCAGGTCATATATAACATATATATAACAAGCAATAATATCCAATGCATAATGACATGTCATTGCTTAATAATTGGTTGTGATTTATCGACTACGAGTTACCCCGGGAATTTCACGGCATAATAGTATCCATATACTGGCCAGCAATCATATAAGACCGGAATAACATCATCGGTCTTGACCGGAATAACATCATCGGTCCATATCATATAGGGATCCGCAGATCAACCTTTCATATTCATATGCAGT
>CANUEY010090594.1:0-13806 GCA_948099555.1 Croton setiger
TCTACCGCTACTGTACAAAGACTCAATCCCCTTCCAGAGATCTCTGGCAGTTGGGAAATCCAGGAATTGGTTTATTAAATCTGGATCTATGTTCTCTATGATGCAACTCATTACATTCGAGTCAATCTGAGCCCATCTGCTATATTCAGAATTTGTAACCGGCGGGGGGTTGGCAGTGATGTGCCTGAGCCACCCCCTGCCGTTGATGTCCATATACATTAGTTTTGACCATTTGTTGTAATTGTTGTGATTTAGCTTTTCTGGTAATGTTATTGATTGACTTGTTGTTGTTTCTGTGACAGGTTTCTGGGCATTCAACCTTTGGAACAATTCCAGAAGCTGACTAAGTTGGATGGTTTGTTCTGGGAAAGCTTCTGTGGTAGAAGCTGAGCTTACTTCATCGGCCATTGTGAGATTAAGGTAGATGATGAGCTACCAGAATTGTTTAGGTCCTCTGACCAAAAACCAATTGCTCTGATACCATGTAGAATTGTGAGTTTAGATATTGCAGAATGTAAATTAGGGTTCTTCAAATTAAACCCTTGTATGTATTATTGATCCAGGAACTTGTTTTTATAAGATTACAATTTGTACACTTTGATTTGGATTTGTAATCCTATTCCAACTTGGATTATAATTTAGTAACCTATTCTAATTCTAAATAAAGAACAATTTTCCTATTAAGATTCTTATTTCTTCAATGATGAGTATTATATGGTGTCTTCAGCATGTTTGAAACAATGTGTTTTTTTCATATTTTGACATTTTTATTATGAATGGATATCTTAGCTTGGTGTTTGTATCATAGACTAGAATAGCATTTCTATAAAAATCATAAACAATTCATCAGATTAAAGATAATAATTGTATCTTGTGATAAGTTGCATTTTCGTTTAAAAATTATAACTTGTTTAGATTGGCATTCTAGATCTCCAATTTGATTGATAATACAGGCATGACTAGGAATAGTATTGATATCATAACACTCATTTGCATTTAAATAGAACTTTAAGGATCATTTTGCATTTTATCATAAATATAAGGATCATTTAATATTTTATTATGTTTTATGGAATATTTGGTAATTTTACATGGCTTAGAGTTGTTTTGTTAACAATGCATGGATTTGGGGTCTTTTCGATATTTTACATGTTTTATAGGTGATTTTGTATGCTTTAGGAACCTTTTCATACTTTACTATAATTTATGGTCTTATTTAGAAGTCTTTAGGTATCATTTTGGTAATTTTATATTTTAGGGTTATTTTGGTAATTTTCCAAAAGTTTAGGGTCTATTTTTATAATTTTCCATGATCTTGAGGAATTTTTGATAATTTTACTTGTTTATGTGTTTAAATGTTAAATTTCATATTCTAGGTATTTTGGGAATTGATAAATTATTTGGGTATTAAGGGTAAAATGTAATTTGTTTTGGAATTAAATTGTAATTATTTTGTCCGAGCTAAGAAAGAATAATGAGTATAGATATGAATGTTTATTTTATGTATTTATATTTCTGCAATATGAATGTTATTTTCTGCAGTAAATTGCTGTAATCACCAATTAAGAACATCACCAAGTCACAATAAAAAAAAAACTTTTTCTTAATTAATAAAACTTAATTTAATTTTTGGAAAAGAAAATGATTTATTAGAGGCCGAGAAATCTGGGTGTTTATTCAAATGAAATTTCAATTAATGTATTTTGTCCAAAATTTCAATTAATGTATTTTGTCCAGACCTTGCCTAATTTAAAAGTATAAAAGAGCTTTTTGAAATAAAATTGGAAACATTTTATAAAAATTAAAATTATTTTCTAAATGTGGCGACTCAAAAGAATTTTAAGACTGACTTAGTTTCGGCATTGCGCAACAAAAAGTTTTATCACTTTTTTTAGAAAAATAAAAAAAAATTCAAAATTCAAAATTGATAAGAATTTGGCTGTTTTATTTTGAAAAGTAGGAAATGAACATGAACACTAGGTTTTTCATTCGCAGAGTAACTTAATATCTTGATCAACTTTATGAATCAGTTATATTACTAGATGATAAACTTATTATAAATATTAGTATTTATTTATTTTAAGCAGTTGTCAACTTATCGTAAATAGACACACATGTTAGTATGTGAGATATTATGCTTGTTTGGTAAAATGAATTTCATGTATTAAATTAATACACAGAAGATTATCATAGTTTTCACACAAAATATTTTATGTAATGAGGCCAATAACATTTTTTGGCCCCTATACTATGTTAGTTTTTGACTTTTGGCCCTTGTGTATACTAATGGGCTTATAAAGCTCCTGTACTATTAAAAGGAGCTACAGAGGCACCCTCCGTCCATGAGAAAATGAAAGGTATGGCTAATTCAAATGGAAGGCGCGTGAGTCAACTTAGTAACTTTGCCACTTATCAAAACGATGATGTTTTCATATTTTGATTAATTTGAAACCTTAAATAGATTGAATTCATAACAGAATTCAAAACTAGAAATTACAGTCCTCCTTTATCCTCTCAAATTAAACGAAAATTCTCGAAAAAACTAGGGTTAAGATCTTAACGGCGGAATCGAATAAAGGAGGAAGAAGTTGTTCTCTTGTGTAACTCTGGTAAGGAAGCAATTTTATTTGTTTTGAAAACTCCCCAATTTATAGGGAGGCTATTTCACAAATGCTAAGAAGTTGATGTAAGTTAATATTCCCTCTTCCCTTTTGATATTTTTGTAATCTATATATTCCATTTATAGTCTGTTGGTGATTATGTGATTGATTGTTTGTGATTAAAGGGGGATTTTTGTGATTTCTTCGCTTGGCATGATGAAGTGAAGAAGCACCAGAGGAATTGGTTCTTTTGACCACCTTCCCTAAGCTTTAAAGAGAAGCCGATCACCATTGACGACCTATTTTTGTTGAAGAAATATATCAATTTTTTGAAGAGAAAGATAGATAGGGAGGTAACTGTTGATTTGAGGCTAATATAAAATGCAATTGATGAACTAAAGGACAAGAATAGTAGTGGTGTTAAAAGGGTGCTTGTGGATGTGAAAGGAAAACTAGATCACCTCCAATTTGCAATATCTAAGAAAGGGGTTGGTTTTGACACACTATATGTGATGTTTAGGGTTTTAATAGGTATTGGAATAGGTTGTCTATTGTGTAAATTTGTTAAGTGGATGAGCACAGTGTTGTTTGTTGAAAATGTAATTTTGGTACATTTTATTATTAAGAGTTATGGAATGTAATCAGCAATTTTCTTATAAATAAAAGCACCCTATTTTGGAAATTATATTCTTAAACTAGTCAATATTAGCTACACTATCTTATGTAAATTAACTCCAAAATGTAATAATAAAAAACTGCACTATCCTAACGTGAAAGCCATTATAATCCCAAACAAAAATATAAGCTAAACCTGTGTAATTCATAGTGATATTCATCTAAAAGTGAATATATGATTTCTATAATGGCATTTCAAGAATTTCCATTTCATACAGTATCACAAGATGTTAAAATTTCCATACTAACATTTCAAGTACCCCTATTTCCTTGTTAGAAGAATAATGAGAATTAAGAAAGAAGAATGGAATTAAAGAAGTGAATTGAAGATTGTAATGTGTTCTTTATTGAATTGTAAAGCTGCTTGTATATTGATTACATTTGATCCTATTCTGAATTGGATTTGTAAACCTAAATTGATTAGTAATGAAATTCTCTTTGTTTTTTGTATTCTTTTCCTTTCTGAATTCTGATTCCTGCATTCCTTCATGAATTTATAGATAGCAATAATCTTATAATACAGCATAGGTTCATCTAATATCAATAGTTGCATTCCTAATCAATAATTTTGTGTACCTGATATGCTTTTCAATCGCAAGTGACAATTCTTCAATCCTGCAAGTACTTCAACTTTAACCAAATTTAAACTGAATGAGAGCTTCTTCGTGATAAAAACTTTTACCTAACCTGCAAAATCTCTAATCACATCACCTAAACCACCCTCATTCTGCTAGTTCAAAGGTACAGCTACTGCCTCAATTTTCCCCATTTCTACAACCAAAAATATCTTACAATTGAGAAAGGACATGATCAGAATTTAAAATTTTCAATAAAATTTAAAGAGAAAGAGAGAGGTAGAGAGACAAACAGAGAGAGGAAATAGATATTTATCATATGTTTCGATGACACTGGTTTGTTATTTTATTTTGCTAAAATTTATGCTGCTGATGTGAGGAGGGCGGAAAATTACAAATCGTGGAAGAGGAGAACAAAGAACAGAAGCTCTAATTGTGATTTGTCTTCTTCTCGGTCTTCATATCTCACTTCAAATTCAAAACTGATTAATGTTCAGCTCAGTAAATAAATTAATCAAACATAACAAATTAAAAGCAAAATGGAGAAGAAAAATTAGATTACAAACCTCTTTAACTAATTTTTGATGCTTCTTCCTTCTTCGTAGTTTCTTCTGAGCATCCTCACATAATTGAAAGCTAATAGCAGAGAACATAAAGAAATATCGCAGAGGAAGAATCGCTCAAGTTCTGTGCATAAAAGTATTATTGTCAAACAGTAGAGATACAAACCTGAAAGAGTGAGCAGATTTGGAATTGCCCGCTGTTGCAACTGCCTGATATTGTGCATACCTGAGATACAATTTCTGTGATTTTTGTTTGTTCTTCTGATTCTTCATCATGCACAAGACGCAGAAGCTAGCGTCCTTGATTGATTATCGCACTTAATAGAAGCATTTAGTCAATCGATTTGCAATAACTGAATCAAGAGAGCACGAGCTCAAACAACAAGATGAGTGATGAAGTGCAATGTGTGAATCGCAAACTCCATCATCAGTCGGTGATGAAGCTCTCTATGTCTATCTTTCTTCGATTTCGTATTTCCGGTCGTCGGACATTCAGTAGCAGCTGACATTGTCTAAGCTTAATACATTTCAAATAAAACGAAAACACAGTGAAGGAAGGAAGAAATTTGAAGAATCGCGCTTCTTCTAGTTGCAACTTTTCTACGAATCCAAATCAAAATCACTGTTCTTTAGTCCTCTTCACCGTCGACATCGAAAGGCAATGGAACCACGGAATCATAACCAGAAAGAGCAGCTTTCAATCCTTCGACAGCTAAATTTTCTGCAAACGGAACAAAATCGGAAGAAAGAAAAGAACCAGAGTCGCGATTGGACTTGTGAACAGAGAGAAATGATTCCAGTAGGTGAAGAGGAACTTGAAGTTGAATTGGTAATTTTGGATTTGTGTATTAGGAGGGAAAAGAAATGTTCGATGATTAAATAGGCAATGGAAAACCAAAACAAACAATGAAGAGAGAGTGGAATTTTTTGTAAAGTAGCTATTTATGGACAAAGTGAACACTATTTTAAAGAAATGGATTGTGTGTCCAAATTCCTAAAGATATATAGGAATTTTTTCCAAAATATTTAATAGGACTTATAATTGTAAGGTACTAAAAAACACGAATATTAAGGTAATCTTATCATTAACTATGATACTCCCTACCCTACGTATACTAAAAGAGATATCTTGATGTTAATTCAAAATTCTCATATTGATATTACCGATTTCTGAGGGCTTTGGACAACAAGCCAATTTCTTGAATTTTTTGAAAAGAAAGTGGAATACTTTGTTCATTCTTGAGGTGCCTACACGAGCGGTTATTAATTTTATGCTATAATTGTAAAAAAAAAAAAAGTGAACTAATGTTAAATTTTTTTGCTAATTGTCTCAGTTTTCGAGGCGACTACAATTCAGCAAATCCGAATTAATCTAAATCGTTGATATAATTGAAAGATAGCTTGCATAATAGATCGGATGCAATGTGCAAAAAAATTATTTTTAGTCTTAAGAATAGCACAAATATATAGGAGATATTGAGAACAAAGTACAAATCTTCTTAGAGTTTCTAGAACTATTTGGACGAAAGCCAAAGAGGGTGGTTTGAAAAACCTAAGATTAGTAAGGTTTAAAAATGGTTGGAGAGAATTGAAATGGAGCTATTTTGAGTGGTGATTGGGAGAGGATGGGAGAGAGAGACTGGGAAAATAATCATCTTCTGAATAATAGAGAAAGGTAAAGTAACACAATTATTTTTAAAGTGTGTGTATAAAAGATATAAATGAGCGACCAAAATATACAAAAGTTTTATTATTACATTCCAATAACAAATACAAGGTATAAAGCAACCATTATAATTCTATAAATATACCAATTTATGAAGTATATGTGTATGCATGTTGGTCATAACAAACAAAAACTTATGTAACAAGTAAATGAACGGATTTGGACAACAAGCCTATTTTTTGCATTTTTTTAAAAGGTGGAATACTTTGTTCATCCTTGAAGAAATTTTCAGGATCTACCTTCTGCTTTACCTTTGTTAATCTAATAAAATTATCCTTAAAATACTTGCTACCGTAAATTTTAGCTTTCTCGAAGTTGGTCTCATTACTAGGATTACTACCAATATCAAGATCTCTATAATTCATAAATGCTTCTCTTGGGTTCTTGCTTACATATGGAGCCACTGAATCATAAAATTTTCTTGCCAAATCTATATGACGATCGGTTTCTTCTTTTCCATCTTTAATCCAAAATGTGTAATATTGTATTTTGGATCTCACACCAGCTCTATGAGGAAATGCAGTTTCGCTCTCCGGAATCTCTGCCATTCTTCCACCATAAGGGTTCCATTGCATAATCATTCCTTCAGTTTTCTTGAATGTCTTCCAGATCTTCTCTAAATCTTGCTTTGAAATTATATCTCTAACGTAATCAGACTTTGCTTTAAAAAAAGTTGCACCTGTTCCTTTTCTGTTTAGTAGAACATTAGTAGGTGTTCCAATTGGGAAACCAGCCCAAAAAATTGTATGATTAATCCAACTTGTATCTGTCAAGTTTTCTTGCTTTAATCCAAGCTCAGGGAAGCTTGTCTTCATTAAAGGAAGAAGCTTTTCGCTTTTTCCGAAGAAAGAACCAATGAAACTCATACTAATTATCTTCTCCTTTGGGTTTATAGGATTTGGATTTTGTGTTACTTCAGCTCTTATGAAAAGTTCATTGACTGTGTTACTTGCAATTTTTTGCCATTTATAGAATAGATCATTTCCTCCTTCCTCTAATGTTCTTTCTACTCGAAAAACCGTTATTCTTTCGGGAACTCGAACCAATTTGATCTTCCATGAAAGGATAACTCCAAAACTAGCGCCACCTCCTCCTCTAATTGCCCAAAATAAATCCTCTCCCATGGATTTTCTATCAAGAATTTTTCCATTAACATCAACTATTTTCGCGTCGATAATATTATCAATAGAAAGACCGTACTTTCTCATCATGGGTCCATACCCTCCTCCACTAAAATGGCCTCCTACACCTAGTGTCACACAAACTCCAGATGGAAAGCCATGGACTTTGCTCTTTTTCGCAATTTGGTAGTAGAGTTCACCTGTAGTTGCTCCGGCTTGAACCCAAGCAGTTTCTGTCGAAAGATCAATGTCTATTTGACGGAGATTGAACATGTCAAGAATCACAAATGGGACATCTGAAACATACGAAAGTCCCTCGTAATCATGGCCGCCGCTCCTACTCCGAATTTGCAAGCTATGAGACTTTGCACAGATAATAGTTGATTGGATATGAGATTCATGTAAGGCTGTGATTATAGCTAATGGTTTTGGGGTCGTATTGCTTAAAAATCTTTTGTTTTTAATGTTGGCTTGCAAAACAGATTCAAAAGAAGAATTTTTTGGGGTGTAAGTAGCTTTATATATTGATTTAGAGTAGTGAACATGTTGAGGAAGACACTTTAGAAAGCCGTCAAGAATGTTATTTGGTAAGGCTGATGAAAGAATAAGAAGAGAAGCAAGTGAAAGAAGTAATATTTGGGTTGCATATATTGAGGTCTTCATGTTTGAGTTGATATTAATTTCATTTCTTGGTCCTCTATTTATTATGAAATCAGACTTTCTTGTAAGTTGTAATTGTAAACAAATATTATTATAATAAATGATAATTCATTTATATAATTCTACATACAAAACAAATATCATATAATTTGTTATTTTATACAAACGGATTAAACTCAAGAATAAGTCTATTGACAAGACGCAATCACCATTATTAGGGCAGAGCTTCACCCCCAATAATGATTCAATATAAGATGGCATATATGGAAACATAGAATAGCAAACCAATAAAATAAATATAAGGGAAAATGGTAAATAATAATTGGTGTGAGGAACCGATTACGGCACCAATTTTTTTCCTAGGTGCTCCTCACACTAATTTTTTTTTTCCATAAAAATTTTTAATATTTTACTATAAGTAAATAGTATAAAATTTTTTGAAAAAAAAAAGACTATTTATTTTTTTTTTCAAAACATAATCAATATAAATTTTTTATAAAAAATTTTCTATCCTCCCTTAACAATTAAAAAAATCAACATTAATGTTGTTAATAAACTTTATCTAAAATCATCTTAAAGATTTAGCTTGTTAGTTTAGGTAAACATTAAAAAATTCATAGCTTCACTATACAAGAATACTTTAGTTTCTATGAAGTGATTAGGAATTATTTATTATTTTAAACAAATGATTTTATTTCACCTCTACAATAAGAAAGTAACACATTCTAATCCACGTAAATAATTTTTTTAGAATTGGTGCTAACTTCTGGGAACTTCTACTGAAAAATTCAATCAACTTACGTTACCCAAACTTTCATTTTTTTTTTTATTTTTTATTTTTAACATGAGATTCTTGTTTATACATAGAATATACTAATTCCAATTAATATTTCAATGTTAATTGATTGAAAATTATTTCTTACATATATTTGTAGAGTGCTGTCAATCACAATATGGCCACGTAATAGGGTCCTTTCTTATCAAGCGAAAATTCAAAATCATAACTAATAAATTACATCACTGTGCACTAATAGCCTTAACTTCACAATCTTTTTTTCATTGAGAAAGATATTCTAATATAAAATCTATTATTAAATCGCATTTAACTTACACGTGTTGGTTTACTTATCATGAATACACTGTTGAATCGTCATATTATTTTATAGAAAAAGGAGATAAAGCTTCTATCAATTGAACACATTTTGATAGAAATGGTTTTGACTTATTTCTTAATGCTATAATATTGTTAGCGAACTGTTTTATACCTGTTTACACAAGCTTTGGACAAGCGGCATAATTTTAATATGTCTATGAGCGTGCCAGATATGCAAATATGCTAAATATATTGTGTGCATTCTAAGATATATAAACTGTTGGGGCTCTTCTGACTCGTGTGGTTTGACCAAGATATATAAACTGTTGTGATGAGTTTTGAAGAGGCACCTAGGGTTTTTTGTGTTGTTTTCTCTGAACAGTTTCTCTGTTGGCTCTCTCTCTCTCTCTCTCTCTCTTCCTGTCTCTCTTTCTGTGTTATTGATCCTTTTACTCTTTGATTTCTTTGAGTGTTCTGGTTATAAGATTACTATTGTAAAGAGTGATTGGTTGAATCCCTGTGTTTATCTTGAGATTTTGCAAGGAGAGATTTTCTGAGAGTTCCCTCGTAGGGTTTGTAATCTGTACATTGATTCTGTTTCTTAATAAAGACGAATGTAGAGGTCTGTTCTCCTTCTTAGATATAGCCTTAATGTGTGTAAGGTAAAACAAGTAAATCATGGTGTTTTACTGTGATGAATCTTTATATTCTGAGTTTATTAAGGTTATATCCCTGACAAAATGGTATCAGAGCCTTCAGATCGAAGAAGATTAGACAGGTTGTGTTATTCTTTGCACTATTTTTTTTTTGTTCTATTTGGATTATAGGGTTTGTCATCTAAGTACTTTTATTTTTGTTTACTGTTTTTCCTTTTCTGTTGGTTTGTTCATTTTCTTTCTTTTGGATCTCCTTATTTTCTCTTGGTTAAAGATCTAAAACTATTGACTTCATTTTCTGTTTTTGGCAGAAAATGATGTCAATAGCTAAAATCAACGTTGAAAAGTTCAATAGTAAAAGAGACTTTACCATCTAGAAAGAAAAGATGACTACCATTCTGGTACAACAGAAGTGTCATTGTGCACTGGTTGGACCTCAAGCGTTTCTAGAAAGCTCCAAAAAGCTTTACTAAGGTTGAGTCCCAAGATCTTATGGATCTTGCATATAGCATAATTATTTTGAACATTTATAATGTTGTGCTTAAAAAGGTTAGAGGTAACATTATTCCCTTGAACTATAGTCTAAATTGAATGCTTTATTCATGTCTAGATCTGTGTCTAAGATTGCATATTTGAAAGAACAATTGTTTAGATTTAAAATGGATCCTGTTAAATCTGTTGTTGATAATTGTGATAATTTTCAAAATTTTCTTTTTGAATTATTTGATACTAGTGAGGAATTGAGTTGTTAAACTAAATACCTGAAAATTATCAAAATGTTAAAGATGCCTTGAAATATGGTAGAGCTAAGCTTGAATTAGATGATGTGATAAATGCTTTGAAACTTAGAGAAATAGAACTAAAAAAATCTTGTAAATAGAATACCTCTAAAGTTCTGTTTATTAAAAAGAAATTACAAAAGCACAATAAGAAGAATAAGTCTAAATCTTTTAATAATAATAATTCACATCATTCTAATAATTTATCCTACAATAAGTCAAACAGTCAAAATAATATTAGTTTCAATAAGTCTGAAAGAATCTGTCTATTGTAAGAAAAAGAGGCATATTAGAAAATATTGTAGAGAAAGTGATGACGGAATCCGCGGTTCCCAACGGCTTTCCGGCTTTTGAGCCGAAAAGATAAAAATTTGTTTTAAAGTGATAAAACATTTTTTGAGTGTGGTGCCGAACTAGTCGGTCTTAAAATCATTTTAGAGTCGCCACCCATTCAGGAATCGGTTTTCAGAAAAACAAAATTTTATTTTGAAAAATTGACTCTGTTTTTAATTTTAGAATAAAGCAAAATCCGAACAAAAAATTCTAGGTAAAAGGGTAAGGTACGTTAGCCGAAATTTCATTTCGACTAACGCCCGGATTTACCGGCCTCTGAAACCAATTTTAGTTTTCCGAAAATTTAAAGTTAAGACGGTTATTTTGAAAAGCCGACTAGCGATGTTCCTAAACGGTAATTAAAGTCATTTGTACAATCACAATATAGAAAGCGATAAAGTGCGGAAAATTAAGTTGCGAAAAATAAAACAGCCCTTAGTTCTAAATTATTCTTTCTCCGAGTCCAGAGAAAATAATTACAAACGATTCCTAAAATTTACATTCTACCCGATTTGATCCCCAAATTAAATCCCGAGTGCCCAAAATAAACAATATAAGGCAATCGCAGGAAAATTACAATTTAGTACCTAAAATTTATGAAAATTACAAAAAGGTCCCTCGGGAAAGGAAAATTACCATTTGGCCCTTAGACATCCAAATATCACAAAACAACACACAAAAGATGTAAAACACATCAATTTGGCAAGTAAATGCAAAAATATGTAAAATTACATTTTAGTCCTCATATTTTTGCAAAATTACAATTTTGCCCCAAAGTCGTTTTTATTCTAGAATTAGACCCAAAACATTTCCTAAGTGCATAAAACATGTCAAATTGTCGATTTAGTTCAAACATGGAAAATTATGATTTAGTCCTCGTATTTTTGGAAAATTACGATTTTATTCCTGTTTTCAAAATTTAACCAAATAGACCCTATTTCATGCCTAATTCATCACACAATTGGTCAAACATACAAAAACAACATTTGGAAGCAAGCCATGTAGAATTTCAAAATCAGTACCCTAATTTTGCAAAAATTACAAATCTGCCCCATATTTCTAAATTCAAAACTTTTTCATGCTTTTCTATGACAATATGCCTCATAGCTAAAACATAAACAGGATTTATCAAATAATGCACATGTTATTGGCAAATTTCAAAACGATCCCTAATTGTTTAAGGGTTTGCAAGTCTGCCTCAACTTTCATGCTCCTCTTCCCCAAACATCTATTTCACATATATAATTCCCAAGCACACAATCCTGGCAGAATACTTAAGGACAACAACAGCATGCGAAATGGCCTAGACATGCAAGCCTTGAAGCATTGTGAGCATGCAAGCAGTGTATTGAGCTCAAAGAAGAATATAAAACAACAAATTAGTATGAATGAGCACTTCAAGGTGGACAGCAATAAACTGATCCTCTCATGGAATTGATATTCAACAGCAATGATTCAAGGTTACAGACTGTTTGCTATTTTATTTCTGTGTTGGAATTTTGCAAAAGAGACTGGCCTAAATGTTCATGATTATCAATAGCAGGTAAACACTAGACTCCAAAACAGAAAAGACCAAAAGTAGTCATATAATTCAGACAACACACTGGTTCCATTAGAACATCAGGACTGCAATGTAGTATAATAAAAAAAAACAGCAGCTGCATGTATGTGTTTTGGTAACTTGACCATTTCTGAATTCATTAAACAATCACAACAGCAAATATCTTCAATCATCTAATATGAATACAGATTTATTAATCAACATCCAAGACCATTGTGACTCATGGAGCAAAAACTAAACAAGGGATGCAATTTGAATGAGACCAGCCATGCAAACAATTGGTTCAGCCAAAAGATCCAATAACGTGAGACTTCATATTGCCTCATATTCACAACTTCAATAAAATATATCATTCTCAGCTTTAATGATCTATACAAACAGAATGCATACATAGCTATTTCCAAGCCTAAGTATCATGCAGCTAAGTTTAAAACACAAACAACGAACATGGAAAATCTGAAGGCCTTAGCTACTCAAACAAATCGTGCACATCTAGAAGCACCAAACCAACTTACACAACCTGGATTTTCCTGACCCAAGTTATCAATTAAGTATTTCCATCATAAACACATGATCCAATTTCAATAGAAAATATAAACTGACCACGGCAAGAAGGTCAAGTGTTAACCACACATGCAAACAAACGCCCAGATTAATAGGCATAAGCATGGGGCTGTCCATTTGGGAATTAGAAGCTAGTTTCCGCAACAGAAGCATATACTGAAAACATATGAAGCATAAACTTAAAAACTAGAACATTAAACTAAGAGAAACAGTAGCTACATTGGCAGGAAATAAGCATAACCATTCAAATCATCTTCCCAAAACAGTTCAGACAGACCATGAAGAACAAGTTCATATCTATTAAAGAACATTCACAGAAGGTCCATGCAAAATGAAACACAGAAAGGTACTAGAAATTCCAAGGAAACAAATAAAATCAAAATAGGAGACAGAAAGAAACTCAATCGGGTTCCCAAAATATTCCATACATTTTACATAGAACGCGAAATTAAAACTGCAAGGAAAGAAAGATTCAAAGGTACCTCAGTATTCGATTCCAATAGCAATTATGAATTCCAGAATCCTTTACAGCAAATGTTGATTTCCCCCAATTTTTTAGAATTCAGAAACAAAAAAGAAAGAACAGAAATTCGAGTCCCCCTATTTCGAATTAGAAGAACCCTAATTTTTATTTTCCCCCAATTATAGAAAACCCTAGATCCTAAGAAGGCTTACAATTTTGGTCGTTTTTCTTTTTCCTCTCCAAAATTCTCTCTCCCAGAAAGCCTACCTGTAGATGTTCGTTTTGGATTTTTACCAAAAAGGTGACAAAAATATTTTTGGGATGCGCGTGCCGAACTAGTCGGTCTTGAAAATAATTTCGAGTCGCCACCCGATTTCGGGAAAACCAAATTTTAATTTTATAAAAATGACTCCGTTTTATTTTAAAAGACACTAGTC